>UXGD01001324.1:0-36294 GCA_900474315.1 Torymus auratus | reverse complement strand
TACTTGGCACAAATAACATCACGATTTTATAGTTAAAAAAGTCGATTTTTAATGTAAAGATTTTCTTTTCTCAGTGCACTCAAAACCGACCCCAGTATTTGAATATAAATAAACATTAAAAAAGTAGGAGTTATCCAAAATTGATTGAATTTCTCATAACATATAATGCGATATACTATAATACGATTTGTCTTAATTAAATAATTAAATAGTTTCAATTAATTGACTGGAGGTTGGTGTAATAACCACCTATAATATCAATTATTTCAATATTGTGATAAACAATATTTGAGTCTATATATACTTTATTACTTTTCGAACATTTGAACATTCTAATTATATCTGATATAAGTTAAAACAGTCTTTTGCAAATATCGTAATTTGACGTCGCAAAATTCGTTAATTGACTGCGATTTCAACATGAACAGTTGCCTCTTCGGTACTTTCATGTGTATGTGTGTGTATTATGGTAAGTTTTTAGGTCTATGCAGAACAGGTACACGTGTAAATATCAGGTTCACTTCTCGGTTAATATAATACAATGATTATTAGTATGAAATTTCATCTTTTCTTATTCTTATAAAAAACCTTATCTTTCAAATACATTCCTTGAATCAAAATGATTAGCTGTTGCATGTCTTAATTCAAATTATATCATTAATTCTTGTTACATAAGAGATTGAAATATCGGCTCTCTTATAAGAGCGATGAAAAGCCGCTGTGAGAAAGAGAGATATATGGAAAGGCCTAAACCACTTCTTTCAGACTAATTAGTTTAATTTAGTTAATGGTGTTCCAGCGTTGAGCTGACTTTTCCTAGAATTCCATCTCTAGGCGACTTCGCTACGGAAGATCGGCTCGTTAAACATCCGCGAGTATGTCAGCCGCTATGGACCGCTGGCACTAGCTGGAATCTCTTGCTACTGCTTCCTGTTTCAAAGAGTTTTGCGCCCGCATAATACTTCTTACATGCGCACCTTGCGCTCTTGAGTGCAATTAGCTTTCTTGCTCGCAGTGTACCATGAGCAAGCCGGCCTATCACAGCAGCGACAGCGTGTGTCATCGTAATCATCTTTATATCTCAGTGAGAAGACCAACAAGCATCACGGCAGTGCGACGCGCACGTACTGTGCTACAGTGTCACCATTTCTTCTGTCGCGGATACCCAAGAAACAAGGTTGAAAATCTGTTTTTCTCTTCCTCTAAGTAAAACGGAGAAATATATTTCAAGACATAGGAATCGCATCGAAATACACTATTTAAAACAATTGAACAAAGCTAAACCTTTTTTTAATCTATGTTTTGATAATGTTATTTTTTATTAAAAGTATATGTCGATTTGAAATTTATTTACAGTTCATAAATATGTAATTCTTTGTCATACTCGAAGATTAAGTCCGCGAGGTAAAGTAAAGCAAGATTCACGGGTTTCAAACATAATAGAATAAACATCTCTCCCCCCCCTCTCTCCCTCTCTCTCTCTCTCATTCTTTCCCTCTGTGAAGATGTCTTGATATACATGTACAGCAAGAACTTCATTTCTCTAGATTACTTGATTTATTCATTACATCCTATAATAGCAAGAGAAATCATTGTAGCACATGCATGTTTCACCGACTCTTTTCACTTGCAATGATTCTGTGACGTTAACATGTAAAGGTAAATAAATTATTTTATAGATAATCTAATAATATTGTTTACAGAGTAAGTATTTATAAAAGACAGATAGCTATTATTATTAATTGAAGGATGCCATATTGAGAGACTGTAAAAATTCGTTCTAAATGACAAAAAATCCTATGTGGTTTGTGGTTATTGTGACAGGGAAGTAGTGATTATTACTGAATATGGAAGTAGCTATATTCAATTTGAAGACTGTAATAGTTGTTGACTGCAAAAATTTGCACTCATTAAAACGGTAAATATCTTGTGTACGAGAAATTACATTTTTTCCATGTGAAATTTCTATAATAAATATTGATGTGCGGTTAAAACAGTGATACACGATTATTTTGACAGGTTCACCATTTTTCTCGTCTATGATATACCTACTCTCGAAACGTTGTTCAGTGCAATGTTAGGCACTGTTACAGAATATGTGAAACTGCAGAAGAAAGACAATAAACAATGAACCCTCACCTGATAAAATCAGATGAAAAATAAAAATAAATTGCATACACACACTCTTCAATCGAGAATTTCATGAAATCAAAGCATTAAATCCGCTGGCCGGCCCAAACGGTTTGGTTTATGCACTAAGGTAGAAAGTTAGAATTCATTGATGCACCTTCCATTATAATATTATAATTTACATATATTATATTATACTAGCTGTACATTAGAATCAATTTTTTATTCCGTGAAAATATTTATAATAATTTCTATTTAAAGAAGCTGACAAGAAATGTTTATATGCCGAATTGAGATATGCGCATGGATTTGCGTTTATTGCTGTAAAAGGACTTGTATGTCTTATTCCCGTTAGTGAAAACTCAACAAAAGATGAGACAGCAGGTACATAATTTCTCATCTGGACACTAAAACGACGTGAAAGACGAGTGAAGAGGTCGCTCTAAATAAGACAAAAGAGCAGAAAAGAAAATAAGAGGTAGTTTCCAAAAGTGGCCACTCCGCACGCGTCCTCATCGAAAATAAAAGCACCTCTCTCCGTTCTCCGTCTCTTACTCGGTGCGCACATCTTCAAAGAAGCAGGTCCGGAGCAACCACGGCTGAAAGAGCTCTCGCATCACGACACGCGCGCCGGCGAGAAAAATTTCTTTAAACGCCGGTGCTTTCGCGCGATCATTAGCCGCGCGTGCGCTGCGGTGGCGGAGGAAGAGAGAAAGAGAGGCGTGAAGGATCGTCATCACGCGACTTGCGCCAGCAGCAACCGCATCTGCCATATGGCAGAAAGGAGGAAGTAAAATTAGTCGCGATTTCGAGAGAGATAAACACCGCCTCGAGCCGTTCTGCGCAATATATACATATATATATTCTATACATAATGCCTCGACCTGCGTGTATTCATACTTGTAAACATCTGCATTGAAATTACCCGACGCCTTATATATATATATATACACGATCTCGTCTGCGCGCTACGCTGTGTTTGCGAAAAATTAAAGGGCCCCTGCTATAGCTTCGGCCTTTTCAAATAAAAATATCTCTCATTTTTTGCTCTAAGCAAAGTCTGCAGCGGCGCTTACCTAACAACTGAAAATTATCTTTCGCTTGTTCCGAATGCGCCGAGATATCACGAACAACTCCCGCGGCGGAGCATGCTTTCTTTCTTCTGAGCTTGCCACCGAGCTAAATGACAAAATTAGTTGTCTTACACTCGACCTACAACAATGTTTTTTTTCGTCTTTTAATAGACAGATGCTCGTCTCCTTTTATTGCGACAGTATATAGGCGCAGCATCTTTTATTTTCTTCATGGCACAAGTCGTTTTAATGACAAACTTCCAAGATTAGTAACGTTTATTATTTTGAATAGCTTTACCAAATGTATACATTTAAAAAAAATCACAAAATATTGGTAGTATTTATTTTATACAAAAAAAGTTTAAATATAATTAAATACATAAATACCATGTAGATACATGTTTTTGGAAAACTTTTGGAAATTACAGGACTAAGTGCAAGAAGGCCATGTGTAACCGTGAGCGTCTATTCGGAAAAAAAATGTTGTCAAGCGATCCGTACACATAAACCCTATATACAGGAATTTTTTGAGTGATTCTATCAGCGCTTTAATTTCCGACAAAACGGTTTTTATTTAATTAAATAAATTCTCATCATTTTTTTGGAAAAACACGTTTGTCAAGCGCTCCGTATATATAAATACTATACTTAGATTTTTTTGTATGATTCTATTGGTACTTTCATGAGATATCTATGTTTGAAATTTATGTCGGTATTTAATATCACCTTAATTATAGTCAATTTGTATTGTCACAATGCACTATATATTTTCGTGGTATAAAAAATATCATCAAGTTTCAATTAGATATATATTTTGTTTGACAATATAGATGCAGCTAGTCAACAGTGCAGTACCGTGTGCGTACAAGCCGAAACGCACGGTCGCACAGCAGACAAGTTGTTCATACGTATAGCTGACTTTTGCAGAGCAATGGCTTGGCTTATCTCAGCATCTTTCTTGAATTGACATCTGTACATTTGAAAAAGTTCGATAATCGGTAATGCGCGATTCGCGCGAGTTCGTGAGCGTACGGAGCGAGGAATCAATTAATGGGGCAGCGTTCTGATTCTATAAGCGTAACGTAATTGAGTATAGTAGTAGTACTGGATACACTATATATTTTTGTAGCTTTCATGTTAAAAATAAAGCTCGATACGTTTGCAAAATAATTCCATAACTTTAATCCAGTATGAATGTCAAAATAAGCTGCGAGTGCCGGCAGCAAGGCGAGCCGATCTGCCGTTATATATAAGGAAGCCGTCGAGAGAGGCGCGCGTTTATGCGTGAAATTTACACGAGGTGCGTTTACATGCGTGCTCGCGCGACTCGGGATTATACTCTAAGAAGAGAAAGAGCCATTCGCGAGGTGAGAGAGCGAGCGAGTGCTCCTAATAAGTAATGCTGCCTCTCTCGCCTGTGGTGCTGGATTTTACGATGACGAGATTTTACGGCGCCGCAATTTCCACCTCGGCACTTTAACTTCCGCTTTCTCGGACGCGCGCCAAGCGGGGAAGACGCAAGCTGTCGCTCTGCGCCAAGCTGTCGCGCGGCCGTGCGCGCCTTATGGGGGATGATAACGGAGAACATTTTATGAAATTGCCTATGCTTATTTTTTAACTTGATTCATTAATCTATTCCTCATATATTATGTGACGACTCAACGCGGCTCACCTCAATTTTTTACCAACTAGAATATTTATTTTTTCATCGATTTTTTTCTTGCATCGAAATTCTAATTATTTCAAAACATGTAGTTTAGCTTGGGATTTAAAAAAAAAATATCAACATAAACCAAATTTTGAAACTATATTTAATTAAAAGCTTCTTTGCGATTAATGTAGGTTTCTTCTAGTTTTTAAAATTTTTTATTGTTCAATTTTACTTATTATAGTAATGCCAAAAAGTACATTTTGATGCAGGTGATTGAGGTGATGCTCGTTTGGGTGTATTAGTTTGTTGCCTCCGCCTCACCCGGTCGATAAAATCACCCGTATGAAGATCACCAGCTTCGCTCAAATGCATCGAATGTTTTTGGCTATACATTCTACTGAGAAAGTTTTACGATGAAATTTCGATAAACATTTATGTAAAATAGTTAAAGTTTCATTATTTGTATGGTTATACAAAAATTTTAATGAAAATTTAATTTCCTTACAATTAGTGATTTTTAATGTTTCAAATGCCTCCCAGCATAGATCGACTGAATAAAGAATAAATGAACTATTACATTCTTAATATATTTAATTCCACATTTTTCTCATAATGTATCAAGACCGATTATATTTTTTACAATGATTCATTTATATTATTTTCAATTATACCTTTATATTATATTAGCTTCAGCAGGCGTGCTATGTTTCTTTCTCTGCAATCAATGATCATCAACATAAATTGATTTGTGTATTTATGTTGGTTATGGAAAAGAAGTATTTTTACATATGTATGTGTGTGCCAGTATTACGTAATAAACAGTCCTATTATAGTACTGTTACTAACAGTTATGATCATATAATTTTTCATTTTTCAATAGAACTATTATGTTTTAACAAAACCCTTTGTTTTCGACGAGGACTTCAGAACCGGTTAATTCAAAAGATTCGTATTGTAAAGTTTTGTTTCGCTTAGTGGTTGTCATGTTTCCACTTGAGAAATATTATTTGCAGTTCTGGGTTCGTGGTGCATCTAGATGGGCAGCGTCTAACCCGTTATCTTAATGGATTTGTTCTTGTTTCCGTGGCTGTACATTCCTTTAATTTTACTTTAAAAACATAAATTTGCTACGCCGCATGGCTAGCGTAAACTATGGGCCTTACGTTTTGCTAATGAAGGCGTTTATCTATTCGTAGAACTTTATGTACCACTTGTGCATATTTTAGAATAATTTTAAAATGTATTCTTTTGAGCGTACATCTTGGTGAAAGATTTTAAATATTTGAATACGTAACATAATTTTAAATATATAGTAATAAATGCCTATAAAAATATATTTGAAACACCGATTTGAAATAAAAATATATGTATTATTACTATTTATAATTCTAGTACCTAAAAAGAAATAAAATAAAAGAAAAAACATAACAAACAAAAACAATACGAATGTTACAATGGGTAATTAAAATAAAAATTATAATACTGTGCTTATATCTTACTCGCTTTCGAAATTCATACACCTTTATTTTTTTGATGATGCGAAACTTCAGAGCAGATCCATCAGTCAAATATCTAAGTATATGTGTCTCGGACATGGTGCAAAAGTGCGTGTTCGCTGCATTTGCCTCATCATTACCCGGTGTCCGAATACGTTTTAGGTATTTATGTTGACATTCCGTAGGCTTGCACACCCAACAAATATTCAAGTTACCTGAGCCTTTGTTAATCGCCGAAGTTGCATATGTTTCACGCGGCCATCCATCCAAGTACTAACCGTGCCCAGAGCTGCTTACCTTTGGTGATCAGCCGGGGTACAATTCCGCTACCCAACCAAGCTGCCAGTTTGATAATATTTTATGTAATACCGCAAATATTTAAAGATGTGAAAATAACTTTTTCTCAATATTATACAACATAATATTGTAAAAAAACTTGTAGAAGCGGACGATTAGAAGGTTAGAAAAAGATCAGAAACTTAAAATGGCTACAAGTGATAATAAATAAAATAGTTAATAGACATGCCTTGCAAAACTGTTGTAATCCATTTATGTTAGCTATGAAAATCGAGTAGTTTTGCAAATAAGTGTGCTTCGAATCTATAGTGTTTCAAAACAACCTAGACCGCGGAAAGAGTGTTGGAGAATTCGGATCCAGTTCTACGCAGGTGTATATAAGAACTAAGAAACTTACTTAACCGGTGAAAAGGCTCTCTGAACTGTTTAAATCACTGTTCAATCGCTGTTGAAAATCACATAACGAGTCTTTACTATGCATGGCGCCTGTCATCATAACATTAAATTATCAGCCATATCATATTGGTGAATGATAGTAAATGTATTACTAAAGGATCAGAAACATCTTTAAATAATGATGGTTATAATAATTGGTATGCCATTCGGTATACAATAATTTTCACTTTATTTAATAACTCACACGTACTACGTTACCCACCACTATGCTGCAAAAATGCAAACGCATAGCTTGGCTAATTACCATCACTGCACTTCCATTAGAAACTGCAGCCCGCTTTCTTTCCTGCGCGAGTTGGCAATGCATATACGTAAAACATTCCGTGCATCAATTCTCCCATAACATGTCACGTCTGTTCTCATACCTAATTAAATAAGCTGTTTCACTTGTTTTTCAAGTCTATATTATTATAAAGATTAAATACGATTCAATAAGAATAAGACATTAAAAATTAAAATTAAAATGAATTTCAAGAATATAAGAAAACTGCCGACATACTCCAACGCTTAAATCCTTATATCCAATCATGAAAATTGTTATTTATCTCATTAAATGTAATATTAAAACTATTACTCATCAAAAATCAAGAGTATTACCGTATTATTGTTGCTTGGGTGTAAAGAGTAAAGAGGGGGTAAATACAAGAATGATATGATATTCAAATCATTCCAACTCGAATGTCGCATCATATGTAAATAAAATTACATGAAATTATATGTAAGACACACGTACTAGACCAGACCAACTACATCAGTTTTCATTGTACTTTGTTTATAAATTCATTTTATTTCGTTCAAAGCAGTTTAAAAAGGAAGTTAGACTAAAGAATCATTGATAAAAAGTTAAAACAAAATAAGTTTTAATTTAATAAATTTCTTTTATAACTCAGGTTGGAAGTATCCCTTCTAAGTGAAGTGATCTATTAAGTTTTTGCACAAATAAATAAATTATTTAAACTCAGTCGCTCGATTTTCATTGAAATCAATGAGGAGTATGTACGAGACATAAAAAAGTCGAGCGTATATGGTGTATATCTTTTTTCTTTGGACGATCCCCCTCGCTCCATCGAAAAGTGAAAGAGGAGCGGCGAGCGCACGTAGGTATACGAGGCTTACCTATGCGACTCCCAAGTTTCGGAGCTCTCGAGCTCCGGCACGACTCTGAATGCAAAACGACGGTGTGGTTGTGTATGGTCGGCGCGCGCAGGTGAGACGTCGTTAAGATTCCGAGGCGACGACAGTGCACACACAGCGGAGGAGGAGCCCGCGCGAGGGCTTGCTAGAGAGACGAGCGCGACGTAAATAAAAAGGAGAGAGACAGAGAGGAAAAGAAACGGGGGAACCCTACGTGTCGTCCATGCAAAGGAGCTGCACGCTGCGATGCATCGGCAGTGACAGAGGGAGAGAGAGACAGCGAGACTCCCACCCCGCCCGGATATTCATCACCGGCGCTTTTTACGCGCCGCAATGCGGGATTTTCACTCCTATCCTCTATGTTAGCGTATGGGCTTCGATCTATCCTTCGAAGGATAGTAGCTGAGTGTGTCCCTGACCCGCAGACTCGGTGAAATTCGAGGTTATATGGTGCATCGCGTTCGTCTTTTAACTATTGATTTGTTCTGATACAGTTGCCAAGAATTAATGTGATCAATAAGGTTTCGGCTGACACTTCAGGGCTTTCATTAGAGGTCCAATGTGGCATACTAATGATGTATTTTTTCACGAAATCTATATTAATTTTTTGTATAAAAATAATAATATAATAATTCTTGTAATAGTGTTTGTAATCTACATAATTGTGTCAATTTTAAACAATACCATTAAATTCTAACAAACGCAGTTATTCATGTTGCTTATATGACTCATAAAAGTATTCGTGGGAACAAATCTGATTACAGAAATTTGCTTTCTGATAACCAAAGGGAGTTAAAAGTATATCAATATTATATCAGTGCTTCAAATTGATAGTAACTTTTTTTCTTAAAATTAATACTTCTCCACTCAGCTATTTAAGTGAATATATTAAATACGTTTGTCACCCACTTTGTAACATCATCATGTAATAGAACCCGCAAAAGGTATTATCCATGACGCAGACGAATACAGTAAAAATGGCTTGCATCGAAGTTAAAAATATATTTCTAATATTCCGCGCATAAAGTACCATTTTTACGTATGCTTATATGTTTATCAGCATGCGCAAAAATAGCACTTTACCCACGGAATGTCAAAAAATAACCCGCGATGATTGACACCTCACACCACACGCACAGAAGTACTATTTTACAATTCCTTAAAAATTATTTGTAGAACAAATTGGCAAATGATATTGAAGATAAAAAAAATAGTTTTACATTATTTAAGTATATATTGCTTTGTTATATATTTTATTCAACTTTGAAACTAATATTCATATACGTATGTTCTTTTGTTATAATTATTATGATTAATAAATGTCGGAATGAAATTAAATTTACAGATGATAAAAAAAAAGAATAAGTTTTTAAGCTGCCGGCGTGCACGTGGGAGCTCTAAATGTACACATCTTGGAAGTTCTGTTAACTAGCTTACACAAATTTTCGTGAGCTCTCGTATACCTTTTCTTATCTATTTTTAGGGCTCGGCGCGCTTTTGCGAAACGGGCGCGTCGACTCGTTTTTTTTCTCGTTCCGTCCTTCCATTCTTTTTTTCGTTCTTGCGAGCGCGCGCAGTCATTAGACACGCTCGCCCGCGCGCCGCGCGCTCACGCCGCGGGAGTCGACGAGTGAAAACCCGATGATTCTGCCTTTCCTTAACTTTATTTCCGCGAGTAGCCCGCGCGAAATTTCACATGTGCGCTGGAACGGGTTGCGAAAATTATGTTTCACGCGCGCTTCTTCGCTACACTCGACGAATTCCCCAAGTGAAGTGGCGCGGTACGTCCTGCGCCTTCTTTCTTTAATAACCGACTTTCCTCCCACTTTTTTGTGACAGCTCTTCATCAATTAATGAAGAGAGGAAACTGTGTCACGCGTGGGCTGCCCATTGAGCATCTAGAGTTGCTATTTTAAAATTCTACCAATTTTGTAACATTTAGCTCAGAATTCTGTTTTCTTTTATCATTACTCAAGTTATAAGAGATAATAAAGATTAACGCAATTTCTATTTTAATTACGTACAAGACATTGATTTCTGTTGAGTTTCATTCAGATTCTGGGCTTGATTGTCAGCCTCTATCGTCGAGGATTGCGTGATAATGTATGCGAGACTTGATCAGATTAATTAACACGTTTCTAGTCTTCATTTCCTGTGATCTTTAAGCTTGTATATATAGATACAATCTCTCTAAATCGAACACTACCCACCATGCAACAGAATAATTTGCAGATTTATTTCAAAATCACATCATTATTGTAAACCTCTTAATACGTTGTTTAGCATTTTTAACTGTTGCAATAATGGCAAATACTCCATTATCGGCTATTTTGGAGTAGTTAATGATAAATTTTTTTTTTTTTTTTTTATTATAATCGTCATCTTTCGGCTAACGCGTCAAATAAGATATTATAGACTTGAATCTAACGTATACACACCGCGATAGTGGAATTGGAAAAACAAACGATTCTCAAAGTTTGTAATTTTCTTGAAAAGCTAATTTTAACATGGTAACATGATGTTAAACGAGTTATCATTCATTAAACGACTAGCTATCGCGCATATCGTTTTAAAAATATCTCGCCATAAAAATTAAGAGGCTCTTGAATCCTCTAAACGGACGGTTTATACGCCATATACTCGAGACGTGTTTTTCATAGGGTGCTGTAATACTAAAAAATGTATTGCCGCCATTCATAATCGATTCAACGAGTTAATATCTCACAGCTGCGAGTCATAAACATAAGCGGCGCGCGGCGAGAATTTCCCATAAAAGTCCGAGAGTCCAGCGGGCCTCTCGTGCCGCGAGGAGCCCACTAATTTGCCTCGAGTAATTCGATTAGACGGCTTCATATAACGGTCGCCGTTAATGTCTCGAAGCAATGACACGCGGGAGGATATCTTCGTTTCCTTGGGTAGGTGTATGAGAAAATCCGGGGAAAAGTCGAGGGATGTAATATATTTTCGGCGGCCTCCCGCGGGAGGGGCGTCTGTATAAAGAGTCGGGAGGGCGGGTGAGAGAAATCGATGCCGACGGCTCGTGGAGGATCAGGCGCGCATCATTTCGCAGCCTGAGGGGGGGAAAATTTTCGGTCTCCGACCTCTCGACCGCGGCGCCGACCTTTCATCCTTGATCGTCCGGCTCTTCGCCCGCGGAGGGAAAGAGAGCGCGAGGGAGAAGGTTCGAATTAAGTCCCTCGCACACCGCTCCTCTCTCGCATGCGCGGCATACCGACAAGATCACGGCCTCGCCATTAATCAGCACGATACTGCCTATGTGTGTATACGTACGTGCGATTCGATAGCAATTAGAGCTGGACCGTTGACTTGTGTGTGCGCGATAGGCTCAACAAACAGTCCGCGCACGTGGCCCCGTCTTGTAAATCATCGTCCAAATTTCCGCGTTTGCCGAAGCCAATGTTTATTCGCGTGTTTTTTCATGTCATATTTTACGCCCGAAAATTGGTGCAATCTGTGTATCGAGTATATAACTCGTCTGCAGTTATTGGTTGGTCGGTGTCACAGACGCCAAGCATAAATCAAAAGATGAAAAATCATAAAATACCGGGCGTTTACAAAAGTTATGTAAATTGTTTGTCTACTATAAGGCGAATATTTAATTGATTCCACATAGCGAATGTATGTATAAGATATAGAAAGTGAATCTACCAAATTCCAGGCAACCCGTGCGCCTCGAATACAGGTTTTTGGCGCAAAAGTATGTTAATTGTCTGAAATGAAATCAACTTATAATGATCCTAGCTGTTTATACCCGCATTTTAACCATAGTAGGACTGAACTGAAACATATATAAATTGACTAGATAATTGAAAAATAATCCAAGATAAAATATATCTGAATCAAGAACGGTAAATAGACAAATTTATAATATGAAATGAGAATAAATTTGATTTTTTAGGTCTGGTGTGTATAATATATTAAATTGACTTTCTAGAAATAATTTAACCCATACATATATATTTTAGTAAGTGTTGTGATTGAAAATTTTAAAAGTAAAGTAAGACAAGATTCTATAAATATATAAGGACGAAGTAGGCGATTCATCTGAGAGGAATCCGATATGCAGGAGATATCAGAAGGCAGGGGCGTTGATGGGCAATATACTAATACTATAAACATTGCGCCACCACAGCGTGTCCAATTTATTTAAAGCCAAATAACGAGGAGCGGTCGTGTGTTGTGGCATAACCGCGTAACGCTCGCTCTTATCCAATTTCCCGAATAACTCGAGCAAAAAGTTACATAAGCCCCTCGCACACATGTGCAGGCAATAAAAATACCAGCGGGCCGAGAGCAACAAGTACGCTTGAGAGCGGGGCTAGCTCCCTCTCCCTGCACTCCCTTCTAGTTTCTAAGCTCGCGAAATTGCCTTCCACGAAGACAAACTGCTGCAAAAAAGCGAGACGCGGCCGCAACGCGAGCGAAATCAAATCGGCGTCGTCCGAGCGCGTCACGGCACTTAATATTTGTTAAGGAAGACAATAGGGCCCGGCAGTAGCCCGCGTACACGCACACCAACACTTGCTGCTGGCTCGAATTAGCGAGAGGGAGTCCGTCGTCCGTGCTGAGAGAGCGCGAGTGTGTATACAAGACGCGGGCACGAGAGCGCGGGCACGAGAGCGCGCGCACGGGAGAGCGCGAGCGGGGAGGGGAAAAAGGCGGTAGCGAGGAGCGGAGCGCTGGAGGCGGCGGCGGCGGCGGCAGTCTGCGCACGAGCATCGATCGAGCCGGACGCCGTCGCCCGCTCTCGCGCACCACTGCCACTCGCCGCTCCCCCGGCCGCCGCTTGGCCCAGCCCGGTATCAGTGACTTCCGGTGCACGCGCGACCGCCCGGTCTCTCCCGCAGTGCGCGCGCCCCCGCCTCCCCCAGGACCAGTGCGAGTTTGCCCGGCGAGTGACAATTACCGGATAGCGAGTTGCGGCATTCCTCGGCAATAGATTCATGCGCTAGCCGATATACATCTGTGCGCGCCGAGGGCTGCAGCTCATTTCGTCCGACGCCGCCATGGCCTTGAGGATTTGAAGAAATAGGTAGGTCGACCAGCGCTCGAAATTACAGCACCCCTAGGTGTGCCAGCTGCAGCCGGGCTTGAAAGCTCGCTATATATAGCGCATACTCTGTGCCGCTGCCGGCACTGCGAGCTGCGCGTATGTGTGCGTGTGTGCAATGCGGCACTTTCGTCGCCGGCCGAGGGACGTCCCTCACACCTCTCTCAACATGGCGGATATTTGTTTATCGATACGCGCTCGTTGTAAAAGCTCGCCGGCTGACCCGCAGCCTTGACTCCGAAACGTCGGTCAGGGGTGAACGCTCGCCGATCGGAGCCGGAAAAAGTCTTTTCCGAGAGAGACAGAGCGGGGCTTTATTAAGCGTTCGGGGATATGCTTACGGAAGCTCGCTTCGACCCTCTTGGCTAGCTTACTTATTAGATATACCCACTCGTCCTAAGCGTCGAGTGTCGTCTTTGATGAATAATTTATTGGCGGCAGTCAAGGGACGTGGGTAGCGACTTTTTTTTCCTCCTCGAACACTAAATATTGCAAATTGGACATTGAGCTCCGAAATTTATTCGTTAAATATATGACACGACATTTTGATCTGATTATGTGCTAATGCGATGTCAATTGAAACGATCCAATTTCCATAACATGTAATAGAATTAACTCATCACAATAATTATTAACAATACCAATAAGTTTTGCATTTCTCCAATAAAAGAATGCAAATTTTTACCGTACTTCAGTGTCATGTCAATATTATGTATTCATAAAATCAATTTTCTCTATTTCTGCCTCACACTCGAGTCACATTTATACTCTCGGGGAACTCGAACAGAAAAAATTCGTAAAAATATTAATTTCTTGTCAACATCGCGCCGTACACGCATATATTAAAAAGGATTTTTTCCGAAGGCTCGGGCGCTCTTATCGCGTCAACAATTCATTAAAGCGTCGAGAATGATGTTCGAGTTTTAGGAGGATCCCGTTAAGGCAAAGGATCGCTTTTTTCGACATATTTCAAGTGTGGGCAGTCACTCGCTCGTTCACCTTGCGGCCAGTCGCCGCGCGACGGCTATCGCACCTATATTGAACTCATCGAGTTTCATTACTGGCACTTAACGTCCCGCGCACACTTTTATTTTCGTTAACGAGCCCGTCGAGCGCGCGCAGATTATGGCGGCGGCTCGAGGCCGGGAAAAATTCGAAAAATGCCATTGTACGCTGCACACACGCACGTGGGCCCCCTTCCCCCCAAAAGCTCCGAATGACAATGCGCTAACGGTACGACGCGCGAAGAGACATTGGCCCCGGTGCGCGTAATTGAGAACATTAACTTGGCGCACGCATGTATGCAGGCGCGTTTAAAGCTCTCTTCCTCTCTGCCCGCATGAATCTGAGAGAGAGAGAGAGAGAGAGAGAGGCGTATAAACATAAACAGTGCTCGCGCGCGCAAACTTCCTTCTCCGGCTTGCGTGTGCGACTAATCGAAGTGACTCGTTAAAATGACAATAAAACGAGGAGGAAACAGGAAAAACGAGTTTGAGGCAGTAAATAAGAGAGAGCGGGAGTAACGATAAAATTTGGCGCACTCGCAGGGGCCGTAAAGCTCGCGTGCGAGTGGAGCGCGGAGAGGACCGTGCGTGCATACTTATAGCGCGCGCGGGCGCTCCGGCCTTTTTGCTCGCGCTGTGACGCTCTTTTGTCGTGAGCCCTCGGCTTCTTTTTTTATGCGCGCTTGATTCTTTTTCGGCTTTCTGCGGACGCCCAGGGAAGTGGATTCCATTTTTGCGGCTCGCGTGCGTTACGTCTGCAGCTTATTATTATGATGATTGCCGCGCGGCATTGTGGCCCTGGACATTCGGAGGTTTGCCTGACTTCATAATTTCGCTCTGCCTCGTTCTGCTCTCTGTTTATTTATAATAAATATTTACCTTTGCAATACAACCACTGTCCAACGATTTCAAATATAACATTCGCGATATAGGTATATAGGTTGTGAGTTTAGAATTTTTCTTTCTATTAAATTTATTTTACATTATTTTTAAAAAATGACCTTCAACTTTTATAATAAGGGGGGTTGAAAATTTTATTCGGGCTTTTAAAAATATTGAACGACAAAAATTTTTAATAAAAGATGTACTTTTGCTTATTTGCATATAAGTGTTGTACGAGATCGTTTAAGTGAAAGTAAGCGTAAGCAAGAATGAACTGAAAAATATTATCATAAATGTATTATCAGTAAAACACTGTTTTATGAGTATTTAAATCAGAAGAGATTTCGCGGAGTGTTGGAATGTTAAAGCTCTAAAAGAATGAGCGTTAAATGCCAAAGGTGTTCCCGATATGAAATATATAATTTGAATTAAAACTCGATACAAAGCGGAAATTCCATAGGGGAAAAATAAAAATGATTCAAAAGTGAGTATATATGCGGCCGCGCTGAAAATTATTTACAATTTGTATTCAGCAAAATTGAATTTTTCTTATCCATATAAAGTACTTTACGCCTCGTTCGCGCGCGGCATAAAAATAATTTAATGAGAAATCATACAACCGGTATTTTAATTTAATTTTTCCCCTCGCTCCTTAGCTCACAACGTTGTCGCAGGCGAATATTCCCCGGACACACTTAGAAGCGATAATCCAGCGGCAATTCATAATTCGATAATTGACGCGCGAACGGAACTCCTTAGGCGCGTCTGGGCACTATAAAATTTGCTGAAAAATTCAAGCGGACCTCCTGGAACGCCTTATCTTCCCTTCTTCTCTCTCATTCTTATATACCCGCGCGATAAAAAGGAGAATTTGGAGAGATGCCGTGCGTAAGTATACAGTAGGGTGCGCGCGTGTATGGCCGACTCTCTCGCGTGCACATACGCACAGCTCGTGGATATTTTCAAGGTTTTCGACGGACAGAGAGAAGAGAGGGAGGAGCGGCAGGAGAGGGAGTATAGGGAGGAGGAGGAGGCCGCCTGTCACCGTCGTCGGCCAGGGTGGCCTCGCTTGCCCACCAAATGATCCTTCGACACGCCTGACTGCATAGCTGCATACCATCGCCGCGCAACGCAACGCGCATTAAGATGGCACACGCGAGACGCGCCGAGTCTCTCTTTCTCTCTCTATCTCTTTTCTAGCTCCCCCCTACATGGCAGTGGCGTGGTGCGCACATGCGTGCTTGCACTTTTTCATCTGGCCCGCATACTTTTTTATACAGTTCGATAGTGCTGAGGTTTCACTTGCTGTCGTCTCTAACTGTATAATTGCATGTGCACTACACTATTAGAATATGCATTAATTAGCATTCGTTAATTGCGATACGTTTTCTCTTATTAATTTCAACAAATGAGCTATTATATGTAGTAGCTGATAACAAAGATATAACTAATGCATTCATCATTGAGCGTTAAGCACGTATTATAAATTTCTCATTTTGATAAACTTTTGAAAACTATAAAATAATTTGATGATCAGGATAAACAAACTGTCTGCGCTAAGTGAACAATAAAAGGATTAAGTTATGAGACTAGTTTTGTAGAAAGAATTGGACATGTGGTTCCCTTCTCAGCGCGCAAAGTACTGTAGCGTAGAGCAAGATGTGTGCGGCATGCGAACTTTGGCCAACGCAGGGAATCAAGGTTTCGAGTTTTGCCCGAGTCCTTGATGCGGCAGATTTATGCGCGAGGCGGCGGCTGCTGCTGCTCGACTGTGCAAAGTTATTCGGTGGTTTTCGAGTGTATGCGCGCAGCCGCCGCGGGTAGTTTCACGAGGCGAGGCGCGAGCCGGAGAAGCCAATGACTCTTGCGATATTTTGCGAGTCGCCGACGCTCAACGTGCAATTCCACAACGCTTTCCGCTACGATCCATCGTGCGTGTTTGGCTTGCGTATGAGGCGCCAAACGAATTCCGCGAAATATTCAGCACTCATCGTTTTATTTTATTACTCTTTTTATTAATTATACTCTAGTTTATGCTTCGCTACAGGTAAAATCTGTAAAACATATAGTTTTTACGTTATTCAGTAAGTGTATTACTTACTGTGTGTACACTTTTATCTTTAATTAAGCAATCAGATTACATTTAAATATAGAATGGAATATGTTGTAGAATAAAGGCCTGCAACAGTTGCAATATGTTGTAATTATAAAATGATATATCTTCACACAAGTTTAAATTAAACATATAAGTAATCGTATTAATTTAGTTTCTGAGCTTTTCTTATATACGAATCCTACATTTCAAAGTAAGTAAATAAGAAAGTTTTTATGGCTCTATAGCTGGTATCTATGAAGTGATTGAAAATGTACTTATTAATCTTTTATCGTCATCAGGACCCTACTGAAAGTGAATTTCATTTTGCTACTAATAAATAGCTTGCTTTTTTACCATCGATAAAATGATTTTAGCAACATATATTATTTTCCTGTTTCTCGAATTGAAAAATAGATAGTGAACACTACAATTTGTTATTGAGTATCTTAAAGGATGTACAATTGAATAAAATAAGAAACAGTCGATCAGCTTTCTTAGTGAGAATGATGAGCAATGAACTTGTTGTTATGGCTTGTTGAAAAATATGAGTTCATTTAATATCTATCAAAAAAAGTGCTGTATCCATTTCAGATGGACGAATTTCTACTATAAATTCTAGATAAATTTTGTTCTTTCTAAACATAAAATATAACTTATTTTATTGTGTACAATATGTACCTTTCCTGTGTACCTAAATCAATAAATAGCACAGAACTGTGCTAAGAGATCTAATTAACATGGTCAATATTCACACAAGAGTATAGTGTTTAAGTTTAGTAAGGTAAATAAAACATGTATTTCAACAAAGTTTCAATCCCGAAGTTTTGGCGGTGTAGTTGGTTAGAGTAAAACCAATAACTTTTTTAACCAACTATATATTATTTATCAAGAAGTTGAAAAAGGGAGTTAGGCTGCAGTTATAGTAAGTAATTGCGGTACGTTAAGTATAAAGTATGTCAAAGGTACGGGAATCGCAAATGTGTAATAAAAATATTTCGAGCCGAAAGTTGAGTTGACGAGCCAGCTGGGGTAATCGTACTCGCAGAGTCCGAGCTGCGAGAAAAGAAGCAGAAAATAATTAGAGCCAACGACCCGATAATGAGAGCTAACAAGAAGCGCTGGCTGGCTCGGCTGGCGTGCGCGAAACGTCGCCTCGCGGCAGCGCGGAATGCACCTTGCGGCCCGTTTGACGAGTCCTTCTCTCCTTCTCTCGCCCGCTAGAAGAAGCAGCAGCCGCCTCTATATAGCTATATAGATTTCTATATAGTAGCGAGTAGGCAGGGAGTAGCCCGTTAAAAGCCTCGCGCGCGACGACTCTTGTCGGCTCGTGTGCTGCACGGTAGCCCTGCGCTGCTCATTCCAGTTGAGATAGAGCTCCGTCGCGATTGCCGATAAAACGCCCGATAACGAGATACCGCTAGGTCAGCCCGCGAGCCCGTCCTTCGATCGGCTCGAGGCCTATGTCTGACTGTATGTACGTGCGTGTTTATACGGCCGATCTGACGTGTCCCTGCAATTCGAGCTACATTTTTTCGGCGTGATACTGCGCCTTCCACGGAGACTTATGCACTCTGTACATATAGAGGAACTTTGATAGCGGCCATGTTTGCACAGTTACGATTTTCAATAAAATTGACATTTTCGAGAAATAACATCTTTTCTTCTCTCCACCTATATCGTACTGTATATGTTGCTGTATTATTTTATTGCATATTTATTCCAGAATTTTAAACATATCAATTAATTTCACTGAATAACTTTGCAAAAGTTGATTATTCACGTTTATTGAACTGAAATATTGTATTACTGAAAATAAAAATAAAAATCACAATTGAAATATTTTTAATTAATTGGGTTTCCAAACGTTTCCATTACATTTTCGTGCAAAATATTCAAGTAAGTCATTATACGAGACCGTGCACAAAGGCCAGTGTATTGCAGAGCAGTAACTCTCCCAATAATGAAATATCGAATGGAACAATGCATTGCATCGGGCTTTTGTGCAAGTATTATAGTATTCGATCAAAAGCTATTATACCTTTGCTATTGGAAACACTGGTAAATAAAAGTAAATGTATTGTTTGTGAGCAGATTTATTAGAAGTTTTAGACTATTTTTTCGATTAATTATTACAACGCAAAACTTTTTTGCTGCTACGCTATGAAAATTTTATTAAATATTTGGTATATTTAGATTCACGAGAAATAATCTAACTAAAGAATTTGTAATTTTTCAATGGGATATTATTAGAAACTAGACAATGCAAGTTATTTCAGTTCAACCAACTGCAAACTCTGCGGAGGAGCGATTAAATAACATATATCGTTCTGTTTAAATAACGAGGTACATAAGCGGTACTTGTTATTGTAAATAAAAACTTTATTTTAGATTTCGGTAGAAATTATTTCCCATTCGGTACGCAAGGTAAATTCCTTCTGCGGGCGGCTCGGCATAAAAATTCCATCCGCTTCGAAATGCAGCGGCAGGCTCAGCGGCCGTGTGTTCACTTTTTTTCCTTCCTCCCTCTTTCTTCTTCGGTTCTGTTCCTTTTCTAAATCCCAGCTCCCTTGCTTGCATATACAGACTAGAAAAAAAAGACACTGCATTGGAAAAGTATAGTTAAGCACAGCGAAGAAAGCGCTGGAAAGGATCGCCCGCTCCCCCCTCTGACCGTGGCTTGTTTGTGATGGGTTTTAAGAAAATTACTCTCAACCCTAAAATCGTAGATCTTTCTGAGGGAAAACCAGTTTTCGAACGAAAGGGGGAGCGAAATACGAAATGCAGGGAGAGAGAAGAGGCGATAGTGCAAGGATGAGAAAGAGTTCTTACGTCAAACGCACGAGTCGGCGGAATTGCCGATTCTTTTTCTTTTCTCCCACACTTCTTCTTATTCTTTCTTCTTCTCTCCTCTTGCTCTCTCTCTCTCTCTCTTTCTTCATATTCCTCGTCTTCCACTTGGCTTCTCTCTTCCCGGAGCCAAGAAAAAGCACGAGTGCACTATACTACGAGCTACTATAAGGAAAGATAACTAGTTGTTCGCATATATAGCGCAGCGACACATATGGCATTCCTGAAACTGACTGCCGCTCTCTTTCTCCTTTCCTGCTCTCTCGCACTGTTTGATGCTTTCCATCCTTCTTGCCTGACGCGCAACTTTCTCTGTTCATTCGCCGCTGTCTGCTGGTCTTACTCTAATTTTGTGTTCTCTTTTATCATCATTCCTTCAGCTTGCTTTATTGGTTTTATCCTTTCAGCTTACTGTAATCAAACATGACATTTGCTTGAGCTTAACGGTACTTTAGACTAGTTTGAAATGAATTACAAGTCGTGGTTTTACACTAAAATACAGTATATTTCGATTGGCATGATGGCAAAACTTGCTTTAAGATTAAAGAAATACTCTACCTTAAATTGTATTTTTTTCATATGCTAAAATTCAAGCTAGCTGGTCAAATTCATTCGTTTTAAACTTATAATGGAATAGCTGCGGGACTATCAATTTGGTCAGGATAACATTCCAGTGATTATGAAGCGTAACGAAAGACAATTATGCACTGCAAGCTGTCTATTATTATCCAATTTTTCATCGGGCGAACATTAAAGCCATCCATGTATAATCTATCAATAACCGGTACAGAGTCAGCCACTGGTGCATCCACCTTATCTTCCCCTTCTTTCCTTCTCCCCTTCTCCATTCCTCCTCTCTGGCCGTCCTTATCTAGTCTCTGGCCTAATCTCTCATTCCGTCTCGCTCTTGGCGGCGTACGCGTAGTGTCGCCGAACTGGTTCTTCGTCTCGCTCTCCCTCTCTCTCCTCTTACTCTTGATATACACCGACGTCGCGCTCTCAGCTCGCATCACGCGGCAATAATAATTTCTCCACGGCAGGATTCTCTCTCCATCTCCCTCTGCCTTGCTCCCTCGTGGCGCTCGATATCGATTGGCTTGAGGGAGAGAGGGAGAGAGAGACCGGTAGCACTCGCTTCTGCCCCAGCGCCTGTTGGCTTCGTCTTTTTATTTCGGTATACGTCGTCGAGATTAGTTAAGGACATAACTTTTAGTGTTCGTGCTATGCGCCTCTAGGACTCGCGCACGCGCGCTTGCGTACGGTGAAACACGCCCGTAAAGCATACGATAATATATATCCTCCTCTCTCATATACCTGTTCCTATCTCGGGCTCGTCTTCGACGGCTGTACCTTTTTTTCTTGTCCTACGCGCTTTTCGTTCACTGCCGCATTGCGCGCGTGCTTCTCTCGGATCGATTCACGCACACAATCGACCGATACGTGTTTTATATCGAGATCCTCAATGGGAACAAGCGACCGGACTGCTGCAGTCGAGAGATTGAATCGTTTATTCTCGTGAAATGTTCCTATTAGAGGAGAGCGCCCTTTTCTTCCACTTGTCCTTTTTCCTCCTATACCGTATAAATTTAAGCTTGTTTATGAACGCTCCAGCAAAAAGGAATTGAAAAGTAATTAACTCACTGCATTCTTACTATATATCCGTGCGATCGTTTTCATTACTTCTCTCTTTATTCTTTTTTCACATGCATATATAGGTTAAGAAATCGAATTCGCAATTGATCACCTAAGCTCACTTTTAAATCGAAGGAATTGATTGCCTCTATTGGTGGACTGTACTTTTCGACTGTATTTTCTTACTGTTCCTAATCTTCTCATCAACTTATTCTATTCATTAACCAAGTGGACTTAAAGTTTTTAAGAGAACATGAACGATTTCTATAAAACATTAACTTTTTACGATACAAATTACATTTTTATAATACCTTATAAAAGGGTGTCGTAAAAAGGAAATAAATATTATCTTTATAGTAAAAGCAATAAATAGGTTTACAGGATTCAAGACGTTTAATAAAATAAAATGAAGAAATTAGAATTTCGATAAAGCTACTTTGTCCTTATCGGATAGTCGTAAATTGAAAAGGTGGCTTGGAATTAAGATTAAAATAATTGACATGCCAGAAAATATAATGGTCTTAGGGAAGGACGTAAAAGTCAATCCCGCCGAGCCGTTTAAAGTCTAAACAAGATCATCTTTGGTGGAGTGTCGGTGTTTGCTTTCCCCATCTCGAAAAAATACAGCCCTCGAGAAAATGACGGGAGAAGATAGGTGGCTCTACCCGGGCCGCAGCTAAACAACGGGCTGCATATATATCGGGGAAGAAAGATCAAAGAGCAGGTCCACGCCTCCCCGATCCCCCTCGATATAGTTACGTTTTCCCTGTATATAGCCGGCCTCTCGGCGCCTCTCGAAATCGTTCGCGGCACAAAGAAGAAGAGGGCCGCGGGAGAAAAAAGTGGACGGCGGCGGACGCGTGAAATTATAAAGATCCCCACGGTGTATATCCATAATGTATATCGGCGCTAGCACGGGGCCCTTGCATTTTGTCGATCGCTCGCGCCCAAGCGCTAATTCGCTATTATCGAATGTGTCGAGAGCGCGAGAGGCAAGAAGCCCCCTAAGGGAGCCGGAAGCCCGTAAGGCTGCCTCTCTTCTGCGCCCACTTTGGCCCTGCGCGCCGCCGCCCTTAATTACCCGCCAGAGAGAAAGAGAGAGGGAGAGGCAAGGGGGCAGAATACGCCATATACGCAGCTGCCTTGTAAAAACCTCGGATGCCCGAGCAAAAAGGCATCAATTGGCCACGAAACAGAAGCTGTAAAATATGAAAATGAATTCTCTCGCGCGCGCAGGTAGGCCAGCGAGCCAGAAGCTTCTTTATGCTCGGGCGTATATATATGTACGTGCGCTCGAGCCGTTCAAATTGCCGATCTCGTGCGTCATTCGCCAAATTGGCCCTGTCGATGTTTAGATTAGAGATGGCTCCTCGCCGCTCCTTTTCACGGGCGTTCCGCCTTTTTTCGACCGGCTCTTTTTCACTTTCCTTTTGCTCGCTGGCTAGCTTAAATGGATTTCAGTAAGAAGCATCCTATCGTTCTTAGCTGATATACTTTTATTATAAATTGCCAATCAACGGTTATAACATCCTGGAATAGGACATGCTTGCAAAGCGCTTGAAACACAATATGGATTATTATGAATATCTAGCTATCGATTTTCTAAAATAAACTTTATTTAGCTGATAAGAAATATGTGAACATCTGTTGTACATTTACACTTTGGAGAGCCCGGAACGGACGGGCACGATAATGGAAATTAAATAAAAAATGTTGAAAGTGAAAAGGAAACAAAAAACATTTATATATTTTCATTTTTAAATTGTAACATAACCAAACACGATTTTCATAACTTACTATATTAATTTTAGAAGTCTGAAAATCGCCAGAAAAAACGGGCCAGCGACTTCATTTCTTTTATTTACACTTTTCCATATCACTGCTATAGGTCCTACGAGGTAGACCATATTGTTTTCAAACAAACTTGATCGATTTGCCATCGTTTATGACCGGCCTATACTCAATCGGATTTAGAAGTTTACTTGCAAACCATCATGAATAATGTAAGATATTTTTACAAAGAAAAAAAAAATAAGTGTGTGTTTTTTAACAATATACATCACTTTTTTTTTGTCATGATGAATTCTTAAAACATTTATCAAATATTAATATATAGAAGTAAACATTATAAATACAATGAAAATACAGATTTTTTTAGACGAATTGGCAAGGCTTCCTAAAAAAATCGATCTTTGTTACTTCGATATGAATATCACGACCATACCCCCCAATCGCGGATCTGTTTAAAACTTCAGGACGTTATCGTTTCGACCAAAAAACGAACCCCCCTATTTCAGAATTTTGTCCATGGAGCTCTATGGACAAAGATAGAAGAGTATTTCGAAATATTTAGAGATGATAGGCATGTACACAGAAATCTAAATAACTCGATAGCTAAAAGTGTCAGAATGATCATCTAAAATGTTTACTTGTATAAAGACTACTTGTTCACGAATTATGCTTAATGAAAAAATAAGCCAATAAAGCTTTTTAATTGATGAAAATTTTTAAATTTAAAGCTTTTTCTTTCTACTCTTTGTTTATTTTTCAGTGATCATTTTAGACACTGATGGCTGTCGAGTTATTTAGGTTTACGTCGACACCCATTTCTTCTATAGATACTTGAAAAAACGCCTCTATATATATATCGTTTGAATACAATGGACAAAATTCTGAAACAAAGTATGACATTCGGAGGTTTTAGCCAAATCCGTGATCCGGCAGAGCAATGTTCTTCTTTTTATACTTATTATGATTATGACATTCAGTATGCACACATAGAATTCTAGAAAAAGGTAAAGAAATTTACCAGCCATATTTATACCTTATCATTGTTCACTTTGATATATAACACGATTATTTATTTATATTTTTCTTATAAACGTATACCTGTTCATCTCATTCACTGATACAATACTATAGCTAAGATTATAATAAAATACGATGGCTTGAAATATTTAGATAATTCAATTTATCTTTCTTAAAGTTGAAGCGCGAATGTAACACCATCTATAGTCGTAAGAAGCGCCTTGAATAATTGAAAAAGTCGTTCTTTTCAAAGTTACGGTCCTCGAGGCATTAATCACTTTGAAAAGATTCCATCAACAATGCACGAGCCGCGAAGCATCTTGAAAACAGCGGCAACGACAACTTTCTCGAAAAATCACTTGGGGAAAAAAAGGAAGAAAAGGTAGGGAGAGTGCAAAACCGACATCTAGTTGAAATACAGCCTCCGCGGGGCTCATAAAACTCAATTTCACGCGTGTTTCGCCGTCATAATTCACAAAAGACACACTCGCGTCCCGCGAGTGACAGCAAACTCATCAGGTCAGAGCCTCGCGTTTCCGCGCTCCCCTATCCCCTCTGAAAAAGGAGCACGAGGAGGAGTATAATGTACAAAAAAAGGATCGGAACTCGAAAAACCCGTTTTTATAAACACACAATGATCGCGCATTCGGATCCTCGAATTTCGGGCTTTGTTCGATCGTAATCGTTTGGTAACACACATTCCAAGCTCGATTCCTCCCACAGGCATAGTGCAGTAGCAGCAGCGACTACACAGCAGCTTTTATTGTACACAGGCAGGTATACGTATTATATGTGCGCGGAGCGATACGAGAAAAGAGAAAGGGAGAGGGAATGAGTGGCGGGCGCGGTTAGAGCTGGACGAGAAAGGCAACGGCAGAGCGGCGTGGGGTCCAGGGGGAGTGAATTTCGTTTGTTTGCGAATCGTTAACAGCATTCCTAAGGGCTTGGCACTTCCTGCGAGCCGTCGACTTCGTCCTCCAAGCAGCCTTGCGGCTTGCCGATGACGAACACACATACACACACACACGCACTCTCTCGGAGAGGAGAGGAGAGGCTCTCTCCTTTCTTTCCTTTTCCTCTCCAGGCTCTCTCGACCTCTTTCTATATTGGGTGTTGGCGGCTTTCAGGTGAATCGTAAAATGAGGAGCTCGGAGGGAGTCAGGCGCCGTTATATTATGCGCCCTAGGGGAGGTCGATCCTTATATCAAACTCGGGCTCTTTATGGAGAACCGCTGCGAATGGAGTCGACTTTGTGGCTCAACTTTTCCAAGAACCTTTTCAGACCGACGCATTTGTGATATAAAAACCTGCGCTAGTTTTCAACTTTATAAGTTTATTAAACTGAACACTTGATTTGAATTTTATATACTTTCCAATGACGACTAGTTTGCTATACGACTATACGTAGAAAAATGTAATATTATCATTGCTTTCATTTGCTTAATTATTCAGACAGTTTTTAGTCTTAAAATAGCTTCAACATAAAACCTCAAATAAAAGTAAGTCGAATTGTTTCAAAGACACTTAATTGAGATGCGCTATTCTTAAGTATATACAGCTCGGTAGTTCTTCTACCGCATTATATACAATTTCATGGTCTATTTCATAAAAAAATATAGACTTCTTTCTCTGTAACTACAGAGAAAATAAGATCTATAATTGTGATGAAACCATGTTTCGTAATATTGTTCTCATCATAATTTGTTGATAGTTAGGACGATCACATTTTTGCGAAATCTGCCTTATTATGCAATCAAATCCCTTAGGAAAAAAATGCAGGTTGCAGTTGGATTATTATACCTTTGCAGCTATGTATTACCATTTTTCGTCCCATTTTCGTAACCAACAATTTAATTCTGCAACTTTTTCTATGGACAAAAACAACCAGTTAGTAAACAACTCCTTCGAGTACGCAACGACGATTTACTTAAATTTCACCCTTAGGCCTTGCCGTAAACAAAAATACGTTAGTTTCCTTTCATTGCATTGTCTCGAGTTCCAGAAAGCTTTTTTTGCCGCGTCGCCCTTGAAAAAACGTAGCATAAAAAGTTCGCACTTACGTGCGAAAGGAGCACGCGCTTTTTGTCTTGCATTCGCGCTGAAGAATTTTCTTCTTTTTTCAATTTTTACCTTCGACACTGGAGAGGCGAGTCGTTGACGAGTCATCGAGAACAGCAGGCGGTGGTGAGGTCGTGCCTGGGGACGACAAACAGCTCCGTCAAAATATGTGCCCGCCGCGCGAACGGAGAAAAGACATCAGAGGCACGCGTGTTTATACGTTTAGCTGTAGCGGTTAGGATCCATTTCGACGCTCGTCATCGGTGCAATAAATTTCACTTCCAGGAGAAAGAAGCCACACGTTCATGCGATTCACGGCCTGAGAAATATGCGTATTGTCAATTCGGGGCTCAAGAGCACGCCTCTTATTCAAATAGTTTTTCACTCCTTTTTGCAGTACGAGAGGGCGCAGACGCGCGAGCAAAATTCAACTTTACGAGGGGATTATCCGAAGGGGATAAAGACGATTGTTAAACGCGGCGCGTTGCATCAATCTTGTGAATGCGAGAGGATTTTTTATTCACCGCGTGAGTAACACGTTTAACTGTATGTTTTCGAGAGTTCGGGGGGCCTATACCGAAGAAAATATTCGATATTCCAATTACTTAAAATTTGTTTTACTGACAAATCGATATAAAAAAATATAACTTTGAGACTATGCAACACCGCTATTCTCAATAGATATGTTATTTATTAACAAAAAAGAAAAACGATTAGCCTAGTTTGAAAAAAAATGGGAAGTTGCCAAAGTTACACACACGCGCACATACAGATGGATGTTTTGTAAAAATAGCGTATTGCGATGATTCATATAGCATGTTTCTAACGTGTTTTTCCGAAAATTTTCTTCTTTATCACAAAGCTTCCTCTGTTAGGAGTCAATATGGGTACATCCATTTAAAATTTTACCTTTAGGAATAATTATTCTGCAAAATCTTTTTCAACGTTGGAAAATGGCTATCTATCATGTATTGTAAAAATGCTGAGAAATCAGATGTACAAAATATATATTTTACAAAATAAATGAAATTTATACAGAACGCAAAGAAATATAAAATTTTAAACATACAATTTCAAAACATGTTGAATGCAAAGCATCAAGTAATTATTTTATTACAAATGTTACTTTTCTATATCCGTTCGAATATAAAAAGACTGACCCCTTTTTGTTTAGAACAACCAAACTTTACAGTTTGGATCTTAGTTTAGTTTTATAAATATATTTTATTTGACGGATACATCTGCATCAGTATACGGGTTTCCTCATGTTTTGAGCATACTTTATGGGTTAATTCTCATTCTTGAGATAAAATCTGTAAAATTTATGTCGCGTCGATAAATTTCGGTATTTGAGGCTCAGCACACTTGAGTGTCCTTTTACTTTCTGCGGGGATTACAAGAATCGAATATATACTAAAACATTTGCATACAATTAAATTTCTTTTATAGCCTATAAAACGACTTTTTATTTAGATTCCAAACCCGAAAGTGATTTGTAAATACTGAGATAATTTTTGATTGTCTAAATTTCTTAAAATCCCATCACTTAGGATTAAAATAATATCCTTGTTCGAAAATTTATTTTTTCTTAAATATCCACTCTTCCGGTGCTAAATTTTGTTGGATACTTTTATCGCGCAATTTATACGTTAAGTATGAATACAGTTATCCTAAGATTATGAAATATTATACAAAAACTTGTTTTTTGTCCATCTAAAAGTTTTCGATTTAAAAGAGATAGATTGATTGAAATTGCCAAACACGCTAGTAAAATAATAGGTTTAGTATTATTATTTTGCGAAAAAAGTTTTCTACGATGACACGTGATTTAGTTATATATGGCTCCGCGAAATTCATATCTAAATTCTCTGTGAATGGGGTAGCCGGCTATTATTGAAATAAGATAGAATGCACAAACCGCTGCAATAGTAATCTAGAAATTTCAATTAATCATGTTTACAGAGCAAATACACGGGGAGTGAGAGCCGAGGAGCAAGCTCGCGGTCTGGCGAGCAGCAACGCGAATCGTTCCGCGAGTCGCTCGGACGGCAAATTAAAATCCGGCCGACTGCGCGGCAGTGCGTCAAAACACGTTTCAGCGTTTAAAATCAATGAAATCATTCAAAGCTCGCACATAATCGCCGCCGCCCATCGAGCAAACGCGAAAGGCGTAAATCATCGGCCCCCCCGACAACAATGACATCATTCTGCGCGCGCCGCAGCTTTTTCTCCTCGCGGCGGCGGTCCAATTTTTTCCTTGCGCCGCTTCGCGCTGCTGCTGCCGCTTGTTGCCCTATTCGAGACATCGCTCGCGCGGACGCGAATCGAGAGCATGTGAGTAAGCCTTCAAGAGCGTGCGCATAAAGGAAATGTACTGTGTATAGCTACGACATCTTGAATCTGCTGCGCACAATCATTCCCTTTTATGACTATCCTGCTTATAGCTTTTTCTCGCACGCGTCGAATTGAGTATGTCAGATGTTGCCATTAATGGACGCGTGAAAAATTAATATTCAAATCCAACTATAAATAATTTGTAGTAAGTTTGTATTTAGTAATGGTGTAAGTGAATTAAAATTATCTTTAGACTGTGCACTCGAGAATGTATCTGTGATGCAAGGATAATATCAGACTGTAAATAGAAGCTCCTTAGAGAGGCGAATAAAAATAGCGGCCGGCTATCTAATCAAGTCGCTTGACGAGAGCAGGCGAGACACGCCTTTTACCAAACAGACGAGCTGCTCCTCGGCTTAAAATATCCCCGCGTCGTAAGCGAAACGTTTAAGATTTCGGTTTCTCGTTCTCAGCCGAACGAAATTCCAGCGGAGGGAATCCGCGCTCTCGCTCCACTTGTCCCGAACAAGCAAACAAATCAGCCGGGCCGTCTCGCTCTTACATTTGTACGAACATCAAAGGATATTTGTCGCTGCACGCGCGCGCGCATACAGCCAAGCGAAAGAGGTGTAGAGGGAGAGAGAAGAGACGGACGAATGCGTAATAACGAATATCATCATCTTCCGGCCGCCGCGCGCGAGCGAGAGCGCGGACGAGGAGAGAAACTAGATCATTAAGAGCCGGTGTGGCAACCTTGGATTTCTTGCCAAGTTCACTGCACTGTCCGGAGTGAGCGAGCGAGCGAGAGAAGCCATCATCTCTCGGTAGCCGGTGCAGAAGCAGCTTCTCTGCTCGATTCGCGATGGGCGGAACTCGCCAGCTTCCCTACACACGTGCGCGCCCGACGCGTCTGCCGCTCCGCAGAGGCGCGTGGCTAGCACACACTGTACATAAGCACCAGAGTAGATGTAGATAATAGCTGCGCAGAGGCGCGATTATTATATCGTCGGATGCAGGAGGCTAGCTCCGGACGCTTCTTCATCCTCTCGTCACGCCGAGGCTTCATGCATCATGCACGGGATGATTTTTCTGGCAGGGAAAAGCGCTGACCTGCCGCGACTCTCTAAGCTGCTGGCTTTTCATCTTACAAGGAGCTGTAATTATTTCACGATTCTCAATCCAACTCCTTTTCTTATATTTCAAGGACGATGCAGCGATACGAAAGAATTTTAATTGCACTCCATTTTTTCAGGATGGGTTAATCGTTTACCTTTTGGGGCTTGAGATTTTTTATGGGGTTAATATGGGCTTGAGTAATTATAGTGTGAATCGAAGGAAGTAGCATAGTTCAATGTCGGCACTTTATTGATCTTTCTCCATTTTTTTTATATATACTTTCACTGAAACTAGTTTTCTAATTTAGATTACGAGCTTAATTATTTGTGTAACTTGCAAGAAATCGTTCATTTTCTTATTTGCACTAGATAATAATGTAATTGATTTTAAAGCAAAACTATTCAATGATTCCTTTTTATACTAGTATATAGCTCTAAACATTTTATGCTTTTTCAACGGTGCACGCATTTAAATAGAAGAATGGCATTCTTGTGTTCTCTATAACGCACTTTGCACAATTACAAAGAAGAAAATTATTGTTTACACTGAATTAATCAGTCAATTGTGTTAAGTATTCTTTTCTCTCGTTTCAAAATGATTTTGTCCTTCAGACAACCATAATGGAAATTTGCATGATCTATTCGATTGCACGTTTTCCCTTGCGATGGGTGCGGTATGTTTTGGAAATGTACAATGAGGAAATGTTCATCCGCTTTTCTAAAGAAAACGTCAAAGAATGTAAAAACAATAAAATTATACAGTTCAACCTTATTACTTACATCATATTATTTCCATTCAATAGGTATTCATTAAATTTAAAATATAGGTTGAATTTATTACTAATAAACTAGAGAAGGACGCTGTCAATTCAGTTAACATAAATATCCATTCATGTATATGATGAAACACTTTTCAGACATTATTAATTGCTGTTGTAACATGCTATTTTTACCAAAAAATAATTTGTTTCTTAAAACATTTCAAATGAGTCTTGTTTATTGCATTGCTTATAAAAGTCAAGTTTGAATGAAAGACATATAAACTTGTGATTACATATAGCGATCGTGTTTTAGCGCAAATATGCATAAAAATTATAATAAAAGTTGGGCTTGTCCATGATACACCATCTTCATTAACAAAAACATGAAAGTATTAAGAATTTTCTGCTTGTGCTGGATGCTATATTTAAAAACTTGTTGCAAAAGCACATAAAAAGTATTATTACCACAACTCGAAGAAATTAAACTACGATATATAGTACAAGCTTGGTAGATTCTTTGATAATTTATTCATTAAAATAAAAAAAATATTGTAACTGAATAATTAGTTTTGAAAATATCAAGTTTTTATTATTAAGAAAGGAAAATAAAGGCACGAAAGAGAAAAAAGAGGATCGCTCGCGGCCCCGGCGAAGGAAAAAGTCAAGTCGCAGGTAATTTCGGGGAGGCAGGAAAAACGAAAGTGATAAATCTCAGCGGGAGTGCGCGTATACGCGCGTTATGTATCGATAATGACACTTGCATAAACGCAGAGGCGTACGCTCGCGTAATTGCACAAGACGCTCGTTGCGCAAAGCCGTTAAACCTGTTCGTCGCGCATTCGTACGTTGGCTCGTGCACTTGTTCCCGATAACAGCGAGTTGTCGCCGCGCTGCAGCGCCTCGAACTGGGCCAAACTCTCGCGGACGATCCTCTCCTTGGCCATGCCTTCGCGCCCATACATCGTCGCCCGACTCTCGTGCCACATATATGCATGTGGGATCGATATTCGCCACGATCATTGTTCGCCGTGCTATAGCGGGGCCGAAACTTCCTCGAGGCTGCGAGAATTCGCGAAGGTTTCTCGACAGCTCGGCTGTATACGCGCGGCGTATCGATTCGATTGTGCGATATGTAGAGTTTTAAGACACGTCGTTTTATTATTTGGTAATCGCATACTTAAACTTTTTCTATACGCGTATACACGCCTGTACAGCTGTGCACCTGCGGCCAACCGGTTTTTCATTCCGCTTGTTTTTTCTCTACTTTTTTTCCTCCGGCTGCTGGTATTGAATAACAGCCATCAATATAAGCCAAGTCAAGAAACTCAGTTTCCTTTAAATTGATGTGTTTATAGTTATGTAAATGAGAGCCGGTATAAAAAGTCTGTATAGATTTCTTTTTGTATTCATAGAGCTCTACAGTGTCATGATCATAAAGCAGGTGTGTTTAAGATTTTTTTTTCTCGGCGGATTTTATACGTTTTAAACTTTTCAACATTCCAAAAGAGTTAAATGAACTTGAATGTTCTGTTTACATTATACTTATAGGTATATCGGTGAAGAGAAATTGGGTCAAAAATAACGCGTGCAACGAGCAACCAACTTTTTTTATAAGCTTTTAAGCTTATTACTTAACATCATTATGAAAGATTTTATTTTATTAAAGAAGAAACAATTTCAAAGGATATTACTTCATAAATGACAATTATTTGTTTGCTGATGAAAATATTTTTGAAACTCTCATCATGTAAAAAATGTATGTATACCTGAACTATATTATTTTTCCTATCAACAACGCGAGAAAAGTATTATTATGTGGACAAATTATTCAGTCAATTTAAATAAAAGAAATGGTATGATATTTTTAACCGTTTAGTTTTGTTGTAACTGCAGTTTCACAATTGTTTTTTCCGTTAGAAATTTAAATGTATGACTTCGATTTCTGATCGCAATCACTTTAATACAGGTATATAAAATTTAAATGTTTGAAAATTCAATAACAAGTAAATAAAATCGACCAATAATAGAATCAATACAGTAAAGAAAATATCTCCATGTGTTGGAAGGATCGACAGTAGAATACAAAATTCAAATTTTCTTCCGCCATAAAACGTTTGTACTGTACTAGTATAATTAGAATTTCTTATCTTATTGAAAACTGTTACTTAGAATATATACAAACCATATTTGAAAGCAACATAAACATGAACACAAAGCCGTTAGTTTGATAGCGATCAATGCGAACCTCATCCTCGTTACATCATCAGCCGTCTGCATTATTTTATTTCGCGCGGATAAACAAAAGCAGCGCCTGTACATCTGCTCGGTCTGGCAAGAAGACATCCTGCGCGCGCGAAACAGTTGCGGCCGCAACCGCGACGGCAACGTCCTATGCGCATATATATATGTGTCCATTCTAGGCCTATGTCTAGTTTTTGTGCAGCGGCGCGCGAGAGCGAGTGAGCGGAGGCTGCGTGCACACGCGGACCGTATGTATTCCTCCTCGACCGTCGGACCATCTAAGGCCTCGGGCTGGGACCTCGCGCGCAGGATTATTTCCTTCTTTCTGTTTTGACGCTGTGTCGCGAGCGAGAAAGAAAGGACATGACGAGTTTTTCTATACCTTCGTGCGTGCGCAGGCCCGAGTCTATGATGCACAGATGCGAAAGCTCCAGTCTGTAGAACTTCCTCTGATTCGTTGTTTAGAAGACGTTTTTTCTCTCGTAGATTCCAAAAGAGTTTACCAAGCTCCGCTTGTGGAATACAAATGTAAATGAGCATTAACTGATTCTGTGTAATAGTAAATTTACTGATGCATGCACATATGTATAGGTTTGAGTTAAAACTTTTCCTCGTATATTAAATTTATGAACAATAGACTGTGATTTTTTAATTTGAAAGGAAAGCTACATATTAATATAGTTTTGACTTTCAAAGAAAATATTACTTACTCTCTCCGCAACTTTCTCGAGCGTTCAGATGCATCTAACTGTGTATTCATCGTTGTGGAAAGACCCTAAAGGATCTCCCTCTTTCTCTCGCGCACGTATAAATGTGTATGCGGGTTCGCGGAAGGCGATTTATCGGGCTGTTAGCGGCTATCCCGTACGTGTGCGCACACATACGCAGACACTCGCGTGTTATGTGCGTTCGTGAGCTTTGGCAGAATTGCCAGTACGAAGGAGTGTAGCAGCAGCGCAGCAGCAGCAGCTGGTCTACTTTGAGAGCGAGAGCTCGCTGCACACGTTTATTTTCCATCGGAACAATTTCTCTCGACGCGCGTTGCTTTGAAATTGAGTTGTTTCCTTTATTTATGTGTCGTCGAACGCGCCCGTATACACGTGTGCGTACACGCGCGAGCCTCGGCTATACCACGCGTGCGCGGAGATCCCAGAGTATTGAATGCGTCCATATACGCGAGGGACGTTGATCTCCCGCACTCTCTTTCCTTTTCTCTCCTCTTACGTGTGTTTTCTCCTCGACCTTTTACTTTTCAGATACAACGCGAAATCGTGTTTCGCCTAAAAGAAAAGTACGAACTGGCTGACTTTCGATGTTTTTGGCCTTCAGAAATATTGGTATCACTTTTGGCTGTGCTTTTTTCCTTTGATTTGTCGTACCAAGTGAAAGACTCAAAAGAGATTCCGATACAAATACGCACACACGAGAAGAGGATATTCAAATGTCAAGTTTTTTCTACTGTTCGGAAACGCTCAATTAAGCAATTTAATGAAATAAATCTCAGATCGGACACACAATAAAGCTATACATTCAAAGCAAAGTATAGCTGTATTGCTTCTTTTTCAAAGGAAGAAAGCCTTTGACGTAATTGATTGCTAATTGACCTATAATTTAGACATCATCTCATTCACATTAGCTTGTAATCGAAGGGTGTAGTATTTTTTTAGCGCAGTTAATAACTTCTCGTTAAGCAGTTGAGCCGCATCCTGCGCGTTTTAATAGTCGAACATCGCAACACTAGAGTTGGTATAAAATAAAAATGGAAAGCACGGAATCGAATATTAAAAGGCATCATGTCCGGGGTAGTTTTTGTTAGACGCATATTTTTCCAACACAATTTTCACAGCGCTCCTATCGGTTATAATATTGGCTGACAAGCATTTATCTCTCCTTCTGCCATCGCAGGGGAAGCGTTTTCCTTCGCTCCGATTTTCACGGCCACTCGATCAGATCACGCTCAGCCGATAGGCACAATGGGCTTGTACCGATCGGCACGGCGCGCTTCTTATACTATACCGCGCATCAGCAAAAAGGACGAATCAGCCAGTCGAGCGCGAAGACGCAATATTACCATAATTTTCGCTCATGACCGCATCTCATCCCGTAATTACGCGGGCAAAAACTACAACTGGCGTCGCACGTGCCTCCATAACGCGCGTGGCGGAAATCGCGTCTACCGTGCAACCCGTCGCGCGCGAACAATAAAAAAGGCTGCGCGCATGCGGACTTTTCCGCGGGCGTGAAATTATATATCCTCTCGGCGGGAGCGAAGAGGAGAAGCCGAGAGTGACAGAAGGCCATCGAGGGAAGGAAGGGAAGGAGAGTAAGCAAGAGTCGCTTCCCGTTGCAGCGACGCCGGGTAATTTGGCACTATGCGCGGCTCTCGTCGGCCTTATGCTCCTGCTGACGCGCCAGTGTAACATCCGATAGTCCATATATAGTGGCTCGCGAGCGCCTAAGCGTCGTCCCGCTCGCCGCGTGTAAGATAACACCTGCGACACGTTATGCTGGAGATGCATTATGCACGGACCGGACGTTTTTCTGCCGAGTTTCGAACCTCCAGCGAGCTTGGAGCGTTAGAAAACAATATTCTTAATTCGAATTTTCAAAAAGCTACTGCCACTTCTAGACAGTACTTACACTATAAATTAATTTTATTTCATACTATTCAATTAGGTTATAATATGATATTTATATACTTTGAAACATATAAATGATGTAAATCTAATCATAACCTTTTCTTTTTGTTACAGGTGAGTAACACAAATGATTGCGATGCTATATAGACTTATTTGCTTAATGTAAGTGTTAATTATAAAACTTTTTTTAATATTCATGCTGCTTTACCCCCAATATGGAATTACACGGTTGTCTGCAGGTATAATGCATTAAATGCACGTTCTTCGTCACTGCGTCACTCGTAATCTTATATCTGATCTATAAAAATACGCAAACATATATGAGAAACTAGATATACGCGGAGAGCATGTGAATTTCGTAGATTACAAATGATACGTGGAAAAATGTTATACAGTAGCACAAAAGCTAATGAATTTAGCTACCGAAAAGAAGAAAAAAATATATTCACTCCCTGGTGAAAATTCGTCTATGCGAAATGGTCAAGAAGTTAGAAAATTGACGTCACAGCAAAATATTCGTATTTTATTTACTTACTAATTCTATCTTTGATGAAAGAGCATTAAAGTGCA
>UXGD01001323.1:0-36303 GCA_900474315.1 Torymus auratus | reverse complement strand
TCACTCGCTTCGCTCGTGCGAAAAACGTCATATGAGCTAAATAATCACCTTCCGCACCCGTATCGAAATGTACTATTATTGTAATAACACTTAAAATTTAAATTATATCGAACAACAGTTTCAAACTCAATCCACATCATTTAGTAGAACCCGATTTTTTTTAATTAATTTAAAATAAATTTTAATGAATATATTATTTTTTATTTTAATTAAAACATGACATTACTTATATCAGATTTTAAAATATATCAAACAATAAACTGCAACTCTCAAAAGAACGAAAACATTTAATTATACCCCGAGTTAATTTACATCACCTTAACTCAGACTTTGATACAATCGTCGGCTTAATTATCTCCAAATGAAGTGCCATTACTCAAAATTTAATTTACCGCCGCGCGCAAAGCGTTCACATAGCAACACCTCGGGACTTCTTTTCCGAGAAGACCTCCTCTTCCCTTAACCGAGCCTGACAGATATATAAATATCAATCTGAGATCGTTATCGAGCAGCGATGGCACGGAGGCTCTAAGTAGAAAATAGGGTCGCTCTCAAGTCCATCGCAAGTAAGTCAAGATACAGCGAGCGCGCGCACACGAGTCGTCGTCCCTCTATTCATCATCGAAATCCTTTGAAGTATTATGCGATCGATATCCCCGATTGCCATCGACATTTAAAGTTGATCTGCGCGCGGCCAGGTGCTTTGCGCGCCGAGAGTCGAGAGCTGCGCGATGTTCTATAAAGGATCGGGTCGGAAGCTTCCTAAGTAGCGACTCGAGTCTTACTTATAATGAGTTCGATAAAAGCTCGGATTTAGGAACGAGGAATGTAGTTCAGAGGCTGTGTGAAGAGGAAATTGTTGACCTGAAGGGAAAAATGGTAGCGAAGGGGGAATGACGACTGGATTATGTAACTAGGAAGTTCGATAAAAATTTCAGTTCGAAATTCTTTTTAGCCGTAATCTCCTTTTGCTTAATCCAACAATGGACATTGTTTTAAATCATGAATACGAAAATTATTTTGTGAATGCCTACTCAGCGCTAATGCGCTTAACTCGCAGTTTTTGTATGGTAAGCGGAACGTAAAAAAGAGCTTATTTGAATTTCTGTGAAATTAGGCTTCACGATATAGCAAGATTAATCTTGGTATTGTATTGTTTTGCCTCGATATTCTAAATTTGACTAAATTTCAGTACCTATTAAGATGCGTCATTATCATCATAATATTATCATATTATCATCCTTGAACACCTTTATGAAAATGCCGACTCGAATTCGCGTCCCTTCGGCCGAGATGATCTGCGATCAACTAATCAGCGACGACCACGTCGACGGAGGTCAGGCGAAGGCGCGCAAGGCGAAGCAGCGCTTGACGATTCTTCTCCTGGCCACGAGGAAAATCGCATAAATAGACAAGAAATGTATATAGGGCTACACGATATAGCAAGATTAATCTTGATATTGTATTGTTTTGCTACAATATTAAAGACAATATTTATACAATATTTATTAACCATTTTCAATATAATATAAAATTTGTGGTGTCAAGAATGTAAAGAATCTTGTCTTGTCTTGAAAATAACTTCTCTAATCGTAACAATTTATCGAAATAATCATAATTCATTAAACTTCGGTAGTTGCTGACGACCATCTACTAACGAAATGTTCGAGTGATAAAGGTTGGTGAGGTAGTCGGCGATGCGCTCCTATATCCCCTTGGGCTGATTTACTTAGGTACGTGAGGCTACAAGAAGAGTGTGTGCCGCCTAGCGGCGACGCATTAACTAAACTCTGGTTCACAGCATATTTCGACGCCCCGCACGAAGAAAAGCACAACTGAGACCGTTACGAAGACAAGCTCAACTCGCGGTGTGCGGACGAAAAAAAGCACGACTCGAGGCGCCCGGACGAAAAGTAGCACAGCTCAAAATGTCGGACGAAAATAATAATTTTAAAATTACTAGTTTCTTAATTAAATTATTAAACCCACGATTATATCTATTTAGTAATATTCTATACTTCTAAAAGAATATATTTCATAAATAATATTCTTGCATTAAGAGTTTAAGGAGAGAAAAATATAAAAAAAACATGTTTATAAATACGATCCTATACAAAATATATAGATCAATTCTATCTTTATAATCTTAAAAACCAGAATCATTCATTCCTTCTTCGACTTCTATATAATCAATTACAGCCAAACCTTTTTTTAAAATCCGTTTAAAATCAACAATTCAGCACGACTCCGGAGCATTCTAATTCCGCGCTTCCAGCACATCCATCCTCTTACAACCGCATTCCTTACGATTCCTAGATCGATACGCGACCGAGCAGACGGCGGTCTCTCTCGCCAGCCGTCGTAACTCTCTGGCGAAGACGCCGCAACGCAGGACAACAACACCCATAAAAACAGCCGCGCCGCGCACTTTCGATTCTTCCATATATACCCGTCCTGCTCTCTACCGCAACCACGACGCGGCGCATTATGCCGGCGACATAAATTGAAGCGGGCGCGACTAGAGCACTTTGTGCGCCGGGCCAAAGGGTTCGGGTAGAAGGCGAGGGGGGACATAGACGAATGCCGCCCTCTTCGCCGTCTTCTTTCTTCCGCGCGTGTGCAGCGCCGCAGCGTCGTCTTAATACACTTTCGCGAGTTCGCGGCGCGCTTGATTTATTCGATAAAGTTCGGATGGGGAGAGAGAGTGGGCCGCGTGTGTGTATGATATAAAGGCGGCGAGAGTTTAGCCGGCGCGCGGTGTATAAGTTATTAGGGATAGAAGAGAGAAAGGCTGAGGAAAGGGATTTTTGGGGATTCGATTTGGGTTTAATGTGAAGGACGGTTAGGGCGCGTTTATTGACAGTTTGGGGGAAAATAAGTGTGGAGAAATGTTCCCTTGAGGAATGTCATTATTGGTGGTCAGAGGATATTGGCAGTAATGTCTTTTTTATACTGATGTGGTTTTGAGTTTTATTTGAAAAGCGTGTGATATTTGGAGGAAATAAAATTTGTAGTTTTACGACCCTTTTATGATTTTTTTTAGGTTTAAGGTTGCGCGATATAGCAAGATTAATATTGATATTATATTGTCTTGCCTCAATATTCAAGATAATAATCGATACAATATTTCTATACAGTTTTCGATACAATATCAAATTTGCGGTGTCAAGAATGTAAATAATCTTTTCTTGTCTTGAAAATAACTTGAGATTTTCTAATCGTAATAATTTATCGAAATAATCATTAATAACTAATTTAATAAAAACAATTATTTAACTCTCCCACAAAGGCGTCTTTATTAAATCAATAAACTTCGGTAGTTTATGACTCCTATATCCTCTCAGACCGGCTTACTTAGGTACGTGAGGCAACAGGGAGGGCGTGCGCCGCCTGATAGCGGAATGCGAACTAAACGCTGGCCGGGGCACATGTATTGCAGCAAAAATCAAATTTGGAATTTATTTATACTTGTGTCGAAATTTCATTGTTTTTATATTAAACCTAATGTACCTTCCCAAATAGTCTACTCGCTTACTGTCGCACGTCCGCGTAACTCCAATATAATCAAGCATTTCAAGGCAAACCAATATTAATTTTCATATTGACTGACAAGACCAAGACAAGAGATAAATTTTCAAGAATTTTCAAGAGCGAGACAATAATTACATAAATATTGTATTGTCTTGCTCTCGTGCAGCCCTAAGTTTTTTACGTATTCGAGAACTATATGTGCTTAAATCATAAGTATAATCAATCAAGAAAATATTGTTTCTATATAAACTAAACTCTACTCTTAATATCACGAATTCTCGTTTTGTTATCTATTATTTTTACATAAATAAGTTTTTTATGTGATAACTACTGTAACAGTACTTGTATTATCTGCATGTTGTACAGGTACATACATTAATGAAATTATTTTTTCACATGCCGCCTCTTGTACGATATAGTTTCAGATTAAATAAAGCAAGTGTATAATTGATAATATATCTCACGAGGCTCAAAACTAATTAATGTCGACGCGACAAGCCAATACCAGAGAGTCACGCTGGAATTTTAATCGAGCCGACGCATTGATGGATCGCACGAGGCCCTTAATTATTAATTCGTACAATATAACCATCAAGAAATGCCAAAGGGAAGTGTAACCGAAAAAAAACCTTAGTGGTGAAAAAAAGCGAAAGTAATTAAAATAAGTGTTAATTGATTTATGAAAAATATTCAAAATCTACATATTATTTACACAACTATTACGCTAATCTTTTGTTTTTGCAATTTTTTGGTGCAAATATAATCTACTAAGTGATTGTTAAGCGTCGGTACTAAAATTAAAAATCAGTGTTATAATTAGAAATTTTCTTTATTATAGCAATGTTTTCTTATTATCCTAAAATAACTAAATAGATAACATCGTTGGTATTTCTAATGAAAATGAGCATGTCGATTTTTAGTAAGGTATAATAACGAATGTCTATACGAAAAAACACAACTTAAAATAAAGTTATCCCATTTCAAACATTCAAAACTTTTAATTTTACTGCAATATGAACACTTAGCAATTAAAGGCCTCCTAATTATCATATAAAAAGAAACATTAATCAGTTATGCATGAATCCAATACGAAAAGAAAAAAAATTGAAAATATAAACCAATACATTCAAGAGCTTCCTCTCCAATCGAACCTATATAATATAACCCTGGACCGCACCATTCGCCCGATCTTCAGCAATTACACGACGATCTCTCGTCAAGCGCGTGATGCGGGCAGCAGCAAACGCCTTCGGCGTCGCACCTCTGCTGCTGCCGTGTCCCTTAAAAGCCCCGACTGCATACGGTGCGCAACTCCTCCTCGGGCAACTTTAATAAAGGCTTGCTAGCTTGCTCGCTTGCAGCCCAAGAGATAGAGCGACAGTCAGACAGACAGACGTATGTGTATATGTGTGTGTACTCACGTTTGCATGCCTTGCGGTGAGTGATGGGCCGGGAGGGGTCGCGGTAGTAGCCCTCCTTGCAGTAGTGGCAGTGCCGGCCGGCGAGGAAGTGCCGGCACTGGAGGCACACGCCCCCGCTCACCCGGCCCGACAGCTTGTACAGGTCCATGTTGAAGCGGCACTTCCTCGCGTGCTGGTTGCAATTGCACGCTGAAACAATAACACACAGAGGCTCAGCGCTCGGCAATTTCAGCTTCTCTACATTTACGGCTACACGTGTGTATATGTTCATGTATACAGACATAGGAGGAAAGGTAGGTAGGGCTGGCCGGAGGAGTTTATACAGAAACGGAGAGAGAGAGACTCGGCAAATATGACACACGCGCCGCCGAGACGCCCGCAGCCCGCGGCGGAGGCACTGCACTTGCGGCTTTGCACGCGCGCGCGCGGATGTGTGCCGACGACGACGAGTCTCTCTCACCGAGGTTTATGGCGGATTTGTAGGTTTCGTCTTTTTTTTGGAGGTTCAGGGTGCGGGTGGAATGGTTATTGCTGGACTGGAGTGGTGTGTTTAGTTAAGGGTATTTATAGAGTTTATAAGAGATACGATAGTTCGTTTAATTAATTTGCGAGCATGATAACTGGAGTTTGTACATTTATTGGTAGAATTGCAGGGTTGGGTAACAAAATTACGTTGAATTTCGATTAAAGTAAAGATTTTGATTTGGAATACATTCTTCAATACTATGTGGTTAATCTATTATATTAAAATACATATAGTGATTGATAGCTCTTAAAATTGTTACTATTATAAATAAAGGAAAATATCTGTAATATTATTGTAACTGAGGGGGCTCTGTTGTCAGACCATTAAAATTTGTCAGAAAATAAAAAATATTTCAAAATATTTTTGAAACGCGTTATTGTGTGAATTCCGAAAGGACGATATGAGAAACAAAAAAAATACTTCAAGTGCGAAATATTTTCGTCGAAGTGTAGGTGTGCAATAATTTAAAGTAGATTGCACAAAGCGAATAGGAATGTTATTTACTTGAAAAGTCAAATTACGAAAAATACGAAATGTTCACTCCTTCATGATTTTTAGAGTGTTTCGATGCCATTTTTTCTATTATTTTTTTTAACGTTTAGCAGTTTATTAAAATAAACCATCAATAATCGGCACACATCAATAAAAAAAACCCTATACTCATAATATAGATGATAAAAAATTGAAAATAAAATGTTTAGTTTTCTAGCAATGACAATTTTCAACTAAATGTTTTCTAATCATTATTTTTAGAAATTAAAACTTGTGTATCTTCATTTCCCGATTATACCATAAGCTATTTTAAATACACATGACCTATGACTTGTTACAAAATAATATTTTGATATGGAAGAATATCGAGCACCGTATATTTCCCTTTATATAGACGTGCAGCCGACATGCACAGAGTAAACCAAATAGAAGGAAAGGTTATCGATCAAAAGCTCCTGCAGACTGCAACCATCGGGAGGTATTGAAACTCACTCCGATATCTTATTTTTATGAAACATGTGTCGCGCAATAAAGCTACAGATTTGACAGCCAGTGAAATCTATCGGTTCATATTTATTTATCATCAGTATATTCTCGTAACTTATGAGGGAAAAGCGTATGTTCGGTTTACAAAGTATTTTTTATCCTCGGTGTAGGATTGGTAGTAATGCGAGTAACAAAGTGTTATTAAGGGAGACTAAACTTTTAAAATTCATTATAACTTTGGAGCATCTGCGTCACCTGAATGGCCAAAGTTTAAAATGTATTTCATAAAAATCAATTTTATTGCAAATCTTCAGGACTATACCAAAAGACTTAAAGGATACTTATCGACGGAAACACAACTTCTTAACTACTTTTTTAAGTTGTTTACAACGGGCCATTGTAAAAGTAACTTTACATCTCTTAAAAACTTAATGATTCCCTTGACGAACCTTGTTATTAAATTTGCATAACCAAACGGTTGTTCGTCCTTGTAAATAGTCTACAGTTAAACGTGTGACGTAGAAACAACACATTTATTACAGACTTATTGTATTCAATACATATTATCTCCAATAAAACTAATTCAAAAATATTAAATAAAAGATCTCACAATATTGTAATAATTTTTCTCTCAAAACTAGCCGTAGGCAGTACAAAGCGCCGCGCCTTTGCAATAAATCTCAATTAATTACATCTCTCGCGCAATTAACACCAGTCTTCATCATCATCCCCAGACACAATATCCTCTCGCTCTCCTCTCCCATTCGTCGCAGCCGACGTATATAGACTCTTAATAAAGCGGCCGGATAAATAACGCTGTACATTGTCGAAACTCGTGCCTTTCAATTAAAATTAAAAGAATCTCTTCCTCCTTCACCTTAGCTCTCTCCTCTCTTTCTTATACTCGCGAGCCAACGAGTTCTTAAGCTCATTACGGCCCTTGTGCGAGTCTCCGAGTTTGTCCTCCTTAACCGAGTACCTCGTCTTTCTCTCTCGAAATGAACTGAAACAAGGAGCTTCTGCCGTCGCTGTAATTTTCCCCTTTATTGAAGTGCGCGCGCGAGCAAGCGCCTCGAAAAGAAGACGCGCGCGACAGCGAAAAAAGAAGAGGCGCACTGATATATCTCCTCCTCTCGCTCTCTCTCATCCACCCTTCCCCCGGAAATAAAAACGGCGCGAGCGCTCGAAAGCCAGGGCCACTCGAGGCTCCGGAATCGTGCTGTAACTCGTCTCTCTCACTCTCTCGCGAATAATTGAAAGAAAACGCGGGAAAAGGCATTCGGTAACCGCGACGACGTAGCTCCTTCTCGCCCTTTGTCTCTCCCTCTCTGCCACTCGTTTTTTTTGTGCTCTCATCTTCCCCGAGAGAGAGAAAGAGACGAGTTAACTCGCGCGCTCGAGTGGGCAGTACGCGCGTTATACGTGTTATATACCTACTGTACGCGAGAGCGATCAAAAAGAGGGAAAAGTGCTGGCGCGTCTTCGCCACCGTCGTCGTCTCGGTGGTCGTCTCCCGGCCTCTTTTTCTCGCGCGGCGAACGAGGGAGAGAGAATCGTTTACGCGCGATGAATGATCGAGAGGAAGGGTTGGTCGTCAGCAGAACAAATGCGGCTGCGGCGGAGAATTAATATCGCGTCGGGGCAACGGACGCGGAAGTGCGCGCGAGCGCGCCTACATTTTGTTTTCTCCGGTTATAATGGAAGACACGAGGCTCTTGAGCGAGGAAAAGCTGTATGCGAGAGCGAGAGAGAGAGAGAGAGCTGGTAATAATTTTATAAGTATCGAGGAGTCGAGGGGCTGCGGAGATTTTCATAAGACTTGAGAGCGAAAGAATGGAAATGCTTGGATTGTTACAAAGGCGCACAAAACATTTAATTAGGTATGAGAGAATGATTTTTATTGTCTTGAGATTTCAGGAAATATATGAATATAGTTGGGTTCGTAGAAATAGTTGGGAATGATAAAGCTTGTATTGTTCTCGGATATCGATGGTGATTGGAATCCATACGTAACACACGTAAAGAAAAAAAGACATAGCTACTTATTGGTATGCTATATTCTAGAAAGGCAAAAATTATTGTCGGAACTTCTCGGATTCTTAAGAAAATTTTATAAAAATACATGTACCTGCGATCGTTGTTCATTATACGGCAATGGGACGATTCGAAATAAAATACTGTATTTGAATACGAAAACAACGTACTTATGCATTTGTTTTTTGTAGTGCCTGGATTGCCTAAAGAGGCTATAACTCGAAGATTTTATTAGTTTATTATGCGGACCTTTACACCTGAGTATTAAAAAATTGAAATTGCATGATAAAAAGAAAAAAAACAAACTTGATTTGTATTTTTCAATTTCTTGAATGACTACATTTTTAAATATTCAATTAATTGAAAAAATAATACAATACACACTGACAAGGAAAAGTATCACGAACCATTTCATATAATTTTTTAAAAATAAGACACTAAAATGTTTCAATTTCGTAAGAATTATTTTTTTAACTATAACAAAAAACTATAAAAATGTTGACTTTAACCAACAATTATATTTACGAAATCTTATTATTATAAAAACCACTTCACTGCAATAACAATCTACCTGGAAATCTACCCAACAATCAACCACAAAAACTTTCGAAATCATCGTATACAATCCCAACCAGCACTCGAGAACCTCCCATCCCCGGAATCTCGAAGGACAATAGTATCGGGCGCGAGCGGTGGCGGTGAGGATCAATTGAATCCCGGCGGCTCTCGAGGCGCTAAACACTTAAAAGATCGGCGCTGCACTTATCTACGGCGCATCGCGATCCTTCTCTCGTCACCTCTCTCTCTCTCTCTCTCTCTTTCTTTCTCTTTCTCTCGCTTGCAACGGAAGGACCTTTTAGAGGAGATAAGCGCGCATCGCTGGTGGTGGTAGTGTGCTGCAGTCTCTCTCTCTCTACTTCTTCTTTCGAGATTCGAGAGACGACGCGCGGTCCATAAACTATCGGGCTCGAGTGTACCGGCTGTAATTGCCTGCGGTGCGGGGGCGCGAGAAGAGACGCCTGGCTTGGGAATTTTCGTATATAGTGAAATAAATAGGGAAAAGTACAATGAAAAGGTTTGAAGAGTCTTTAGTTTTCTTCATTGTAAGTAGTTAAATTTTGAATTCTTTTCATTTCATTTTATAATTCTAATGTATAATGTTAACAATTCAACGTAGGAATCATATTCATTTGTTATGCGATATAGGTACAGATTTTCAAATTGTCCGTATCTACTACTTACTTCTATAAGTCATATAAAAATCCTATTTTCCTAGAGCTACACGATGTAACAAGATTAATCTTGCTATTGTATTGTCTTGCCTCAATACTCAAGACAATAATCGATACAATATTTATGTACAGTTTTAGATACAATATCGAGGTTGTGGTGTCAAGAATTTTGTCTTGTCTTGAAAATAACTTAACATTTTCTAATCGTAATACTTTATCGAAATAATCATAATAACGGAGATGTCCCCTTCAATTGTTGAAGAAATAGAGGGAAAGAGAGAAATTATCATGAACAAAGGGGAGAATTATTATCTCTAACGAAATGTTCGAGTGATAAAGGCGTGATCGGCGACGTGCTCCGACGCTCCTATATCCCCTCGGTCCGGCTTACTTAGGTACGTGAGGCCACAGGGAGAGGGTACGCCGCCTAGCGGCGGTGCACGAACCAGACTCTGATCGGCAGTGCATATATAGCGGGAAAAATCAAATTTCATATTTGTCATTTATTTATCCTTGTGTCCAAATTTTATTGTTTTTGTATTAAACTTAGTGAATTTGTATATTAAATTACGTTCAGTTAAATTATTGTTAAAAATTCAGTAAATTTGTAATTTAAAAGTTTCTTAAATTCAAGGACATTTTTAACAGTAAATCATTTAAAAAGGTCTGAAATCCAAATACCCGGGGAGTGCGCGAGGTTCTTGCAAAACAAGGGATTTACGGAGATATACGACAGTGAACGAGTCAATTTTTAAAAACTCACTATTTCACGTCTGTGAACCTTTCTCTTGTACGTGAACCTCTCATTCCTCAGCTATTTGGTTTAAGAATTTTTTAAACAATCGACTTGCTTACTGTTGTACGTTTAAGGAACTTTCATTTTTGCGACCTCGCGTCCCCCGGCTATTTGGGTTTCAGACTTTTTTTAAATAAGCGACTTGCATGTCTGCGTAACTCCAATATGAACAAGAATTTCAAGACAAGACAATACTGTTTTTCATATTGACTGAAAAGACCAAGACAAGAGATAAATTTTCAATAATTTACAAGAGTGAGACAATACAAGAGAGGAAATATCGTATTGTCTTGCTCTCGTGCAGCCCTTGATTTTTCGCCATAAACATTATATCATCTAAAAATTATACAAAAAGCTCCTAATTAAAACGTGAGCCATTTAATCGTGACACAACTTCAACAAAAATTTAACTCTCGATAAAACTAAACAAAATAGGCAACAGAGAATAAGATGACCTCATGAAAAACGTATTTCAAATTAACCTAAACCATCAATATATAACCTTCCAAAAAATATTACAAATTGCCTATAAATTAGAAACCCTTTGAAAAATATCTCATACGTTTTACAGCCATAAACCCTTCGACGTTTATAACTCAATTACAATATCCAAAAGGCCCACGCTGCTACCAATTTTTGGCCAACTAAGCGCGCGCAACATCCTCGGACTTCATTACGCAAGGATCGAGGCGCGGCTGTGCGGCGCCTTTCTCTTACATAAATTAAACGATTAAAACCTTTAATGAATTCCTCCCCCTGTAGCGCCTCCATGCGAAAAATCATCCGAGAAAACAAATAAACTGCGGCCAAACCGGTAATTCCCAACGCTTATATACACACCCAGCCATAGCTTCGACGAAAAAATAAAAAAGATCATCCACCCTTCCCGCGATATTATAAACATTGACGCGCACTGGCGCCGATTAATCTCTAATTACGGGTGCAGCGAGAATCGCCCGAGGTTCTATATATACGCACACACACACACTTTCTTCGCGAGGCAAGTCGTAATTTTTCGAGGCCGCAAAATTGGCGGAGAGCCGCTCGTGGTTATTAATGGAGCCGAGACGCGCGCTGCTGCTGCTGCACGGCTGCGTTCGACGTGCAAATTTTTCGTAATTAATTGATTCGCCGTGCAGTAGAGCTATACAGCCGAGAGAACACGAGATATGAAAGTTTAGTCGCAGCAGGCAGAGAGGGAGAGAGAGAGGTTGTCTTTACGACGAGGTCCACTTAAAGTTTCGCGCTCGCACGCGCGTTCGCGCTGATTTGATTAATTGCGCGAGTAGCGCGCTGCACAAGCTGCACCGAATGAATGTGTTTAATGAAATTTCGCAATTTGTTCGCTCTCTCGCGCGCTTGCAGCGCTGAAGAAGATCGTTTCTTTTTTAAGGTGAGAGAGATGGCGAGGTGGGAAGGCGAAATTAATTCACGCGCGTATATATCGATGTGCAAGTGCGGCTGTATAAGGCGCGATTTCTCTTTGTCAATGTTTCGTGGTATGGAGTCGTCGAATGGGAAGACAGGACCAAGTGGGAAGTATAAATTGCCTCTTTATTCAAGTAAAGGAGTGTTAAAAATTTGGCGTGTTACGATAACACATTTCTTCTCGTAATTTCATTATGGCATTCAGTCTTAATTTGTCAATGTTAGTGATAAAGTTATTTCTCTGAAGTACTTCTATGGATTAAAATTAAAATTTATAAAACTGTTTAATTATTTTCACACATCGCCGTGAAAATTATGTTTTTATATACTCGTCATTGGTATTCTATAAATTATTCCATCATCCACATCCAGAATTTCAAAAGCAAAATAATCTACAAGATTATCTCAAGAATCCAATCACTTAGGAACTTCGGAACGCCTTCTGAGCTTACAAAACGGCCCCCAAAAATTTCCGTCCATTATTCGAATCCTTTTCGGAGGTGCAAAAAGCCCCTTTATATATATAGACCAGCCTGGCGCGCAGACAACAATCGAAATCCCGCAATCATCTCCTCCATCTGTTTCAGTTTCCACGACTCTGCGCCTCTCTCAGCGTCAGTTCGCGGCGGCATCGGAGGCCAAAGCCTTTCCCTCAATCCCCGATGCTGACAGCGACACGCCGCCTCCTGTTCCATCGACGAAATTATTCAGCATATATATGTACACGTGTATATATATGTATGGCCGCAAACCTCCCGGTACAATATCGGCCAGTCCCATCATCATCGCTGCACAAAGTGCACTACTCACCTCTCTCTCTCCGAAGAAAATTCGTCCCATCCCGTTCCGTTATAATAATAACGCGCGGCGGCCTCCCATTGTCGTCTAATGGAGCGCTCGCGAGCGGGGGGATTTATCTATCCATCTATCTATTTCACGTCTCTGCGCCTCGCTCTCTATATATGCCTGTCCCCGTAATTGTCCATTGTCGCGCGTCAAAGGGTTCGCTCTCCGCGAGAGGTTAGGAGGTCAGAAAAGAGAGACGCGCAAGGACGTCGTTGTGTACTGCACTCGGGGACTTAAACGAGTTAGCGCGCGAGAGCGCATCTTTCTCGAAAAGTATAGAGGGAGAATGGACGGGGGCCTCTGCGAGCACTTACGCGAATGGGCCTAACTCGATCTACCTGCGCACGCCTGCGGAGAGCAAGCCTCTGTCTGGCACGCTAATTGATCGAGTTAGACGTGCGCGCGTGTGTGTCGTGACATCGCGGATGCGTGATGATGACGTGAGCGCGAGCTTTGTGATTCAGAATGGACGAGTACGAGCTCTTTTTGGGACCCTTTGCGATGAGCGACGATCAAGGGCTTTTTAGGACGGCAGGCGCGGAAAAGAGGGAACGAGATCGAGCGTGCGAGAGAACAGCTGCGCGACGATAATGTATATAGGTACGTGACCTAAAGAGCTCTCTCGTGTACAGAGGAGACTTTTAGGTAAAACGGTTTAGTTTGAAATTGATCATTATAGTGGTGTCACATATTTTAGGTATAATTGATGTAGAAATAGATGAAGCATGTGGAATAATCGATATATAAAATAGATGATGATGGTTAATAGTATATATAACTTTTCAAAGAAATAGCATAAGGGAAAAGGTTAAATAATTATAACATCAGCTGCTTTACTATTAATTGAGGCGCGTGGTATGGATGTACGAAAATGTATTCGATTTCCTTGACAACAGAAACAGGATATATTCAACAATTTAATCTGCTCTTGTGAATATTTGCTTTCTGAAACAATGTTCGTTTCTAGCTGAAAATATGAACGTATTTCATAAAACAAAACCATTCATCGAATAGAAAAAACACATTTTATTATAATGTCGTGAGCATAAAAATGTATTTTAGCAGCTACCTTGACTATAAGAGGTACGAATTTCATAATTTAAAACCACAAGTAAGAAAGTTGTTCGTCGATTAGTTTCACTATAACAATTCAAGCCAAAAAATGAAATATTTACTTTTCTTTGTACTTTTCACGGCGTATTTCGCACTCTTTGTAAATGCTAAAGGTAATACATTTTTATTGCTTTAATAGAACTTATAAAATCAATATCGTTTATAATAAAATCCAAGTTTCTGACGTTCAAATGTTTTATGACAGTGAAATATACAAATTATTCAATATAAGTATTTTTAACTCTAATTTTTATAAATTCATTTACAAATTTTACTAATATTTTTGTGTATCATAGAATATAGTAGCAGAGGAGAGTGTATAGCGGATTGTATAGGTATGATTAATTTTACAATTACTACACGAAAAAAATAATCAGCAAATTCTACTTTTTTACAGTTAATTTGACTATAAAGTGGCAAGTTCGTTTTACTTTCTAAAATATCGGTAGAATTTCCATTCTTAAAAAGTAGAATTTACTGTTTTTTTAAGTAGAATCTACATTTTTTAAAAGTAGAATTTCCAATTTTTGAAAAATGTAATTATTAATGCACTAATTCAGTTGATTTTACTGTTTTATTTTTTCCGTGTATTACTCTATTATTGTACTAATATAAATTTTTTTTGTACACTTCAAAAAAAATGTAACTTATGTACTCATTTAAGTAAAATCTATAACTACTTATTATAGATAGACGGGGAGCTGCTCGAATCTCTTGCACAAACGATTGCAATAAAAAATTCCCATACAGTAAGTAGAATATAATAATTGTCTGAAATATTTACACGAAATAGAACACTCTAAATATTCATTATAATTACTATTTTAGGTAATCCATGGGAAGGTTCGACAGAGTTTAATATTTTCCCAGAATAATAATGAGAATAATAATAATTATTATAATATAAAAAATTGTATTCCACTTTAAAAATGTAATAAATCATAATAATTAAAAGAGCTTGCATCATCTTTCCCATAAAACTTTTTATTACGTTAGTAGATAACAAATGTTTCTAGAATATTCTTAAACTTTATAGTGCGAAAAAGATACAATACATGCGCTTATATATGAGTAATTCCGCCAAACCTTTCAAATTCTAGTCAAAGAAAAACTGAATTAAAAAAATTTAAACACGTTTTAAAAGATATTTTTTCTCCCTTTCTATAGGCTTTAAACAGTGTAGAAATTGCGCTGTTACTCATTTTTTCTAAAGCAGTTTTTTACCGGACTACTCGTGAAAACGGTTTGACAACATTTATCGAGCTGTTCGTGATCTTTTCTGTCTAAAAGTCGACAGTTTTTATATAGTAAGTGAAAAACTACTTACTTGCCTATCTTTACATGAAGCATGTATTTTGCTAAGGATATAGAGTATATCGATCACGCTTAAAAAAAAAGTTACTTTTTTAATTTTTTTTTTTTAAGTAACTTTGAAAGTGTGTCAACTATGAACTATATTTTTTAAGCGTAATTGTATGTATGTATAGAACGAATATTTTACCGATGAAAAAACTCGAAACCACGTTTTTTATTCTTACTTATGTATTTTATTTTTTTACAAATCGATGTTATTAATAAAAGAACCCATCCTCCTTGGTTGAACAAAGGGCCATTAGCTGCCAGATGCAATAATGATGTTATTATAATGTACATTTTGTATACGTATCAATATTTTGCCGTGGTGGCAAATTAAGAACCATCTCTCGCTCTCTCCCCTCTTTCCCTCCTCTCACTCCCCTCTACCTCTCTCCTCTCTCTCGTTCTCTCTCTCTCTCTCTTTATCTTTCTCTCTCTTTGTAGGGAACATAACAAACTTTACAATAAAGCCAAACGCATGGCTAGCGCCCCTCTTATGTATAAATATAAGCTTATGCGGAAACAACAAAAATGCGATAGCAAACTAGCTCGTGAGTCATTCTTTTCAAATAAACTGTGGGATACGGATGATATATCAAAAAATGGGCTCTTTTAAATAAGATGGGTGCTGTCGGAAAGAGATCGAGTTCTTCGCTTGAGAAGTTTACAGCAAACGAATTGAATCTACATTACACTTCGGTTGCTACTGTCTACACTTGTGTTCGACCGTTGAGTTAGCCCGCATTCTAGACACTCCGTTCAATCTAAATGATCCTGTTTTTTATGTCAATGATTTTACGTATGTACAAGTACTCCAAGCTGCCACTGCTGCCCTTCCAAATGTAAAGGTCGTAGTTTTGATCGTCTTCAACTGAATTATTTTAAGGACCCTCTATGTGTAGCCTCTAAGTTCACGACAGAAATATTTAATACGTCGTTGGCGACTGGTATCTATCCTAATATTTGGAAGAAGGCAATAGTAATACCTGTAATGGTTGTATGGCGATATACGGTCCAAACCTGGACCTTATCGAAAATAAAGAAGTTTAAATCAAAATCTCTTTCTCCGAGCAATTAGCCCGTCGCGTGCGCAACGCGGGTCCGCTTATTTGCGCGCAAGCGCCGCAACCTCCGAGACACGCGCTGAATTATCCGTGAGCATCTCACACCGCTGCGCAGCTATCGGATCGCGCGCGGCGTGTCGAACAAAGAGAGGTGGGGGTGAACGGGGGATACCGGATGCCGCGGTTATCGCGCGAGAATTTATTGCGGGAGTCTCGGTTTTGCACGCAGTGCGTGTGTATGTACACGTGATATTTTTGTGGGGGAAGGAGGTGGAAGGGTAGGGGGCTCGATAAGTTGATGAAGTATACGCGAGAGGTTTTGTTGAGGGGAGAGCTTGTTTATGGAAAGCCACGCGTGATTTGTATGTATGGTTCTCGAAGCGGTACTCTGTTATCTGTTGGTAGTTTTTGAGATGACTGGGGTGGTGGATTTCGGTAGAGAATTTTGTTTTTATCAAAAAAAAAATTTATGCTAAAGTCATAATAATACCTGAAGAGAGTGGAGAAGTAAATAGGAATACTCATTCTCTTTCATTCCTAAATTAAATAGCTATTGTAAAGTTGAAACTATTTATATTATTATTGCTTAGTAAGGCAACAAGTTTCTAAAATGTACTTTACTAAAAGTTTTAGCTAAGTTTTAGCTAAGTTTTAGACAATTTGAGTCAATTTGAGTTTATCTACTAACTTATACGCAATTTCTATAAGGTAATTAAATAAACTATATTATATATTATAAGGTAAGTACTATTCTTTTGAATAAAATTATGAAAATAAATAGAAGCAGATCCATCAAACTAAAGAACTAGGTCTGCAATGTAACCAATTCCTTATAGTATAAAGAGACGTGCAATTTGTACGAAACTGCCATCACCACAGCTCAAATTCAGTAAAAAAAAAATTGGACAACTTTCCTGCGCTTTTATCGCCGTATCATCTGAATTTTAACACGAAAAAGGGGTATCGCAACAAACATCTCGAGTAGACGAAGCCGGGGAAGAAGAAGAAAAAAAAGACTCCGCTCGTGCGCGCCCGCGACATTCGTTGACCGACTTTTCTCGCCAACGACGACAGCGAAACAAGTAGATAAAGTTGTCGCGCGCGTGGCATCGTCGCGTGTCTTACACCAACATAGTAACACACACACACACTGATTCCTCCTCGCCACCCGTACACTACGACGACACGACTTTCCCCTCGCGCGCGCGGCGGCGGATCATAAGCCCTCCGTCGCCGCTTGGGTTTGCTCTATTTTCATCGCTTTCTTTCTTCTCCCAGCGCGCGCGCACACACATAGGTACACAGAGAGAGAAAGAGCGCTTCGCGAGAAAGGAAAAGAAAATTGCGAACTCGTTTACGCCGCTTCCGACGTCTTCCTTTCGACGACGACGACGGCGACGGTGCAATTTGCGCCGGTAAACGAGACGTGCAGCAGCAGCGCGTCTCTGGTTCGCTGATTTTTATTGTCCGCCTCTTGAGGAAACGCCGGACGGACGGTGTATATGAGCCTCGGCCTTTTTCGCTTCGCCTGGCCTTTCGCGTCTCTCACTAATTCTGTGTCTTTTATCGCGTGGACGGCTTGGATAGAGAGGAAGGAAGCAGAGGGTCGAAACTACGTCTTTGTGAAGACTTGATTTCTGGGTTTTTGGAAACAATTGTGTTCGGAGTATGAGAGTAATAGCCTGGAATGCCTGGATCCTTTTATTTTTATTCACTTTTTTTATTACAAGTTATATATCCTTATGTACACTGATAAATTACTTAACATGTTTTACAGACATAAGCTATACAATGATTCTATTGCTTTCGATTAATAGTTTACTTTTTATTTATTTATGATATAAAAATTATTTTATTTATTGCTAAAACTGTACGAGAGCAAGACAATACAATATTTCTGCGTAATTATTTCCTTGTTCTTGTAAATTCTTGAAAATTTCTCTCTTGCCTTGGTCTTTGTCAGTCAATATGAAAAGTATTAGAGTCGATTATTTTAAAAAGTCGCCATATACGTGTCGCTGGCCAGAGTCTAGTTTAGGCGCTGACGCTAGGCGGCGCACCCCTCCCTGTAACCTCACGTACCTAAGTAAGTCGGCCCGAGGGCATATAGGAGCGCGGCACACATCTCGTTAGTAGATGGTCATCAGCAAATACCGAAGTTTATTGAGTTAACAAAGCCGCCTTATTAATAAGTCATGATTATTTCTACAATCTTGATATTGTATCGAAAACTGATAGAAATATTGTATCGATTATTGTCTTAAATATTGAGGCAAGACAATACAATATCAAGATTAATCTTGCTATATCGTGCTTAATTTTTTTTAGTATTTCAATGTTTCTTTTCGCCCTATTACTTCTGTAATAAATTTAATCAAATTTTTAATGATGCTATTACAAAATTTGCTTTGATATTTTATAAAAAATGATATTATTTAAAGATTGGTGTGACAATACAATTTATCACGACAGTTTACATATTAAACACTGGCATTTTTTACCTTTACGGTAAAATTTTTTACAAAAATGGAAATCAAGAGGCGCTTTTTAGATACATATATTTCATGAATTTTTATAAGATCGGGTCCAAGATTTTATATCTCACCCTATCATAGATACACACTGGTATAAGCTTTAAAAAAAATTATTCGACATTAAACACACAGATTTATCTCATCCTTTGCATCTATAACCACCGTTTAATAGAATCAAAAAAGAACACGACACTGAAAAAAGGAGCGAGAGAGAGAGAAAAAAAAAGATTCTCCCAGCTAGGCTCATCTACTTAACGAAACGTCCGACAGGACTATACACACCCAACTTGAGCGCTAGTCACCGAAAAAAGTCACCCTCTCCTACAAAAAAACCACACACGAAAAACAAACCGAAAAAAGACGAGACAAGCGCTGTGTGTGCCGCCGGCTGAAATCCTTATCGAGCCGACTCCTGAACGCGCGCGCGCGGCGTGAGCTCACACTCTTTCTCTCTGCAGCCCTGTATACGAGCATCCGGCGCTTGCGCGCAGGTATATACACACGTACAACACGCGCCGCGGAGTCGAATTTCAAAGGCGTCTCGCCGCCGCCACCGCCGCCGTAGCCGCTGGACAGGTACTTAATTGACGGCCCCGCGCCGGGAATGACACGCCACACCGTGTTTCCCTCGATAAAATCTCTCTCTCTCTCTCTCTCTCTCGGCCCTCTCGTCTCGTTTCTTTCTTTACTTCTTTTTTTTTATCTTTTTAGAAGCTAGGGTCCGCCTGATTTACACGGCGCGCGGGGGCACACAAATGGGAGAGGAGGCGCTACTATACGCGCAGACGATTGCGGAAAAAAGAGAGGCGAGGAATGCCCGCGCGCGAGTCTAAGTGCTGGAGGACTGAGAGGCCGTTTTTGCGAGACAGCGGGAGCAGAAAAAGGAGTAGAGGAGAAAAAGAGGTGGTATGCCGGCGTTTTAGAGATAAATAGACGTGTGGCAGGACTGGGATAGGAGAACAGGTGTAACCCAGCTATATCGTCTCGATGGTTTATTTGTGGGATACGATTTGTAGAGAGGATCTTAAGTTATAGTTTTTTAATTAAATTAGAATTCGTGAGAAGAAGAAGAAGAAACTAGGAGATGACGGCACGCAGATATATTTCGGGTTGGGGTTTTACATTTGAAAAATGTATGCGAATATTAAATTTGGGATATATAATGTGGTTCGTATCAAAGGGGGAAAGTAAAAGTGCTTTTTAAATGTTTCGAACGCGTCAACTTAATTATTTCGCTAATTAAAATGTCTCGATGGGTTGAAATTCTTGGCAAACACGCGAAATTGGCTTTACATTAATGAATCACTCTTGCTCGAAAATGAAGTGTTTTTATATGCAATTAATATATAATCCGAAACATGTTTTCCTTTACTGTCGTATTTATGATTAAAAATTTTTAATAAAAATCAAATATTCATGAATTCATGCAGTTTTCATATAATTAAATACATTCATATTACTGAATTTTATACCATTTTCATTTCGTTTCACATCTTCCAAAAAATTGATACATCAACAACCATTAATTTCAATATTCCCTACCGAATAAAAAAGAAATTTTAAAAACGAATTTCATACTTATAATACATTCACTTTCATTGCATCAACCAACAGTGAATATAACTACCAAAAGCATCAATGTCCGATTACCCTCACTTTTGAAACAACCACTTCAAGACACACAATCCATTAAGCGCGCGTCTTTTGCAACTCTCCAATCTTCCAACACACTCGAGTACCCATCGACGACATTTCAACTCACACGACAACATCATGAATATACGCATATAATACATACCCATAACAGGCATCCGCGCGTCAATTCATTCATGAAGAGCGTGAAGCGCTCGTTTAGCTCTCGGGTAGACAGGTGCGCCGCGTGCTCGCGTTCGCCTTATTACGCGGATTAATTAAATCGCAATTGCCTCGCTCTTTATACACAAAAATAACCTCCCGTCGAGCGAAAAACACTCGCTGCGCGCACGTTGAGACGACGCGGCTAATGAACCGATTTCAATATAAAGCGCGGGGGCGCCCCTCTGCGCGTGTATATACAATAATGCGCTCCCGGGATATTTAATTGAGGGGCGCTCCTGAAGGTCGAGAATTTCACGCTAATTACGGGAAAATCTCGGACGAATTGCTGGTCTAATGGTCCAGGGCTCCGAAATAAATTAGCGCTACTTAATACTTTGTTGCGTGATTCTTTTTTTTAAGTACTTTGCCGGTGGAATTAAGTCTTGAATGGTGTAGGAGTTGCAGTATACAAAATTGATTTCGTTCTTTAGAATGGTAGGATTAAGTATTGTGTTTTCACGATGTTGCAGATGGCCGTAATGAATACGAGAACGATAGAGTTATTCCATGAAATTATAGTTAGAGAAAAATGTTGAGTTTTGATATTGTTTATCATCATATAATAAACTGTTAAGTGTATACATTAAAAATAAAGTGTGTTGTGTCTGGTTAAGGTAGTGGTATACCACTTGGAATCCACACGAAAACTCATAAAAAGTAAAATTTCGCAGGAACAAGTAACATTTTTTACCCATTTTTGGACCTCGTCAAGATCTTATTACAAAGATAATAAAAAGTGAACTTTGTGATAAAATCAATGCGCAGTGACTCGGTGCGAAGTCTTTTTTTTGTGAGAAACATAAAAACCTCGTGATGATTTTTGTTGAAAAAGTAATTTTGTGCCGATATGAAAGATAACTTGGACTGCACCGTTATTTCAATTAATTTGAAATTAGCCATTTATAACGCTGTTATTAAAATTTATAACACTATTATCAGGAACACTTTGAACCTTTTTATCAGTTTTAATGAATCCTGGGACGATGCCAGATTGATCGAGCTGAGATTAAATTGACTGTTTGATCTTGAATTATGATTATAATTATACATATATGGCGTATTCACGTAAATCATTTCATAATATCATTATTATTTTTATAACTAACAAAGAAAACACTTTTTCGATCAATTAATACTAAAATACAATAAACATTTGTTAATTTTGATTATAAATAGACAGAATTTTGCTTTTATCAGATTTCCCTATCGCTATTTATTATGAAAACGTATTACCATGTGCTTCCATTATAAAAAACATCAGGAATACCATATTGCAAATAATGGAAAAATGTTATCATTTTTATCTGCGGTCAATATATATTGTACGTCATACAGATTAAAAGCGTCCTTTCATCAAAGGCAATTTTATTTTCTCCCGAAACAAAAGCTGTTATTAACACAGAAATTCTAGTATCGAGATACAGCTTCTATTATAGAGGCTATAATTTATTTTTTGTGCGTAACATAAATACTATCCTAAAATCACGCTGGCAAGTTTTTAATCATATTTAAAATGACCAATTATCCTTAAAAAAATTGAATGAAATTTATTTAAAATTGTTTTCCTATAGTTGTACACGTTTCTGTTTCTCAATCTTTCACACTTAAACTGTACCTTCCAAACAAAAATACCAATTCCATAGCTACACCCGTATATTACAGCACTTTTACGAATACTTCCTATCAACAACAATCAATCGATTCGCGCCCGCATAAAAGCGCACAGCCCAGATCAATCGCTGCCTACCGCGCGAGCAATCGAAAAAATATTTTCGGAAAAACAGCTCTCTTTTTACGATCCAATTTGTCACCTGCATCCTGCTCTTCACCCGTAACGATTCGCTGCCACGCGCAATCATCGACACACATAAACACGGTGATAAAACTGCACGAACAAAACATTCGAGCACGCCGCGACACAAAACGGCCGTCGGTTGCGTTCGATTTCAATTTTCCCCCGCCGAGTTCAAAAAGTATACGCGCGGAGAAACTACGTTGCCAGCTGGGAATTTAATCAGTCAAGCAGCCCGCGTCCAATCTATCAAAATCCACGACGCGGTATGCGAGCGTATAGTTTACACCCACAAACACGTAAAGCGAATGCGCACGCATCTGTATACTGTATATATTCGCGTAACTGCTAAATCTACGTCGTTACGTTGACACGTACTCACTCACACACTGAGAGTGAGGGAAGTTCGTGCGAGAGACGAAAATATATACGAGAGAGTGAGACTATACGCGCCTCGCGAAATCCGAAAGCGTGAAATCTCGTTACGGGCTTAAGGGATTGTCGGAATTAAAATCGCGTCGCCGTCGTCACCGGGGCTACTACTATACTCCCTATATGTGTGTGTTTATACGTACACTACGAACTGAGAATTCGTCGCGCCTTCGAAAAGGGACGATTTGTAATTCAGTGGTATTTCGTTACTTTTGCCGGCGTGCACGTGTTTTTTTTCTCTGGATGTTGATTTTCGTCGCTGCGGGCCGAGTTTACATGACAATCGCCCTTCTGCGTGGCGAGCTAGCGGCGACTTTCGCTCCTCTTTTGTGCGCGCGAGCGGTGAAAATATTGCACATGTGGTGTATAGTGAGATTTTTTTTACGCGCGCGTTTGGTTTGGGCAGCGCGTGGAATTCGAAAAACTGTGTAAATAAAAATGAAAGTTTCTTCTGGGCTGTGAAATACTGGATCTTAGAATTATGATTTTACTTTGTTGAAGTGTGTTGAAGTAAATAATAATTTTGCGTCGATTTTTTAATGGGATTCGTGACTTTCTCGTATATATGCTCTGAAACGTGAGACAACCCTATTAAAAATTTCACCATACACAGCGGTAAATTAAAAGACTTATTGCAAATAAGTTTAACGAAACTGCGATGCAACCGTACACTTTAACGGGGAACAAAGAGCTTTCAATATAAATAAATTTACTTCTCGTGAAAAATGAAGTGAGCATATAATACCGTTACTTCAATTGATAATAAAATAACTTGGCTCGTGTTACATCATTCAGGATCTTACGACAGATTGGAAATTTTTTAAAGATAAATTATATTCTTTCGAATAAACTATAAAATAAAAGTTACGCTGCACGAATATAAAATAATTCTTGACTTTTTGCTTTGACTTGTTCGCTAATAGCTTACACGAAGTTTGTCATTCAGCATTTATTTTATGTACTTGCTTTTGAAGAATAAATGTCGAAGTTTGTACGCAGTTTCTACGCATAAACTAAAATCTACGCGCGATCGTAAATACTCATATATTATTTAGGTTTTTTATTTTTGAAAACTAGAAATAATTATTATCTATACTGAAGTTACCATACATTTTCACTGCTCCGTCCTTAATTAATTATAAGTGTAGCCGAGAAAACGAACGAACCTCGCCTAAAATAAAATAAATACCTTAAAACCCCTTATTATCTCAATTTAAAAATCAAACATATCCCAACACGCTCCTCGTCCTGTCAATTCATCCAGATTACCCTAAACCCCAAGTCCCTCTCTCTCCTTCCGTCGGTCACGAAGTTATACGATGGCACTCGCGTGACCGTACAACTTTTCCGTAGAAATACCCTCGCGTCGCGTCCACTAAACTAACACCCTCGCGATAAAAAATAACAAGATCGTTCCGCACCGCGCGTGTATCACGCGCGCCCGGTAAATTTAAACGGACCCTATATACACACGCGAGCGATGTGTCCTCTCTCTCTCTCTCTAGGAATATAAGGCGCGCATTCCCCGGTAGCCGGTTAAATGACTCGGAATCTGGAATTGGCTCTACGCGGAGCCAACGTAAATTCGGTGACTTATACGTGATTTCGGTGGGGCTCGCCCGGGGAAAAAGCCAGGGGAGATGGCCGCCGGGAGATAAAGTGAAGCGAGGGAGAAAATTAAGAAGATTTAAAATTGTGCGCGGGAGAGGGAGAGCGGTAATGAAAAGACGGGGGAAAAATCGACCGAGTAGGTCTCGAATAATTAAGCGTTTTTCAGAGAATATACCGTAGGGAATGTTTATTGTACCCTTCGCACGGTGATAAACTCGGCGCTTTACGGCAATTATATAGATAGAATTCCTGCGTGTGCGTATGAGAAAAGCGCGAAATTTCACGGCAACAAAATGCGTATTTTATACATCGATGCGCAATGGGAATCCGTGTAGGTATATATAGAGACTCGCTCGGTCTATGGTATTGACGTATACCACGCGTATACCAGGCGGCGGAGGGGAATGCGCGCACGCGGATTATCATTTGCATGCGAATATAGATTCGCGATCTTCGGGATTATAGTGCCGCGTATACAGCCAGCGCAATCCCTGTATAAGCGAATGTTTACGTATGCGCGGGGACAGAAATGAGTGGTTTGATATATAATACGAGAGAATGCGCGCCGGCTGTTGTACGTCTCAAATGAATATGAACGTGTGTGATTAATTATTCCGGGATGGCTTAAATTCTATTTCAAGGTACATATGGGTGTTATGATAATCGCGATTTTCTTTGTGGTGCGGTATGCGAGTATATGCGTTCCAGGAATATACTCCAATCGTAGAGAAATAATTATATCATTCATTTTGTATTTTTATTATATCAAAGGATCTTGTGTTACACGGATAAAAAAGTAAATTTTACTTTTTACACAGTTGATTTAACTTATAAAAGCAAGTTTATTTTACTGTCATAAGATTCAGTAGAAACTGCTTTAAAAAAAAGTAGAATTCAATTTTTTTTTAAGTTTTAAAGTAAAAACTACCTTTTATTTGAAATGCATATCAAAGCATAATTCTTATCTAAAAATTGAATCCTACTTTTTTTAAAAGCAGTTTCTACACTGATTCTTATGAAAGTAAAATAAACTTGCTTTTATAATAAGTTAAATCAACTGATATTTAGTAAATTACATAAAAAAAATTTCTAAATGAAAATATTTAACACAACCAACTAAAATTATTATTCCGTCCGAACCCTCCCTTCTTACACAACGAAAAATTGTAAAACCGCACGCCATTCATATAGCCCGGGCCGAAAAACATCTTACATCCACGACCTGAAAAGCAGCGCCTCATTTAACCATTCATCGACTCCTGCCTTAATCTCACCGCGCATACATACAGGCCTTACATAAGTCCGAGCGCGCGGCGCGCCTCGTCCGGTAGCGCTTATGCACCTAAAATACCGAGCAATAACGCGACCAAGCGCGGCGTAAATCTCAGCCTGCCCATGAAAAAAAGGGAACCAGAAAAAGCGAGGAAGCTCTCTTACAAAGGCCAGATTTTCCAGATAGGACTCTCTCTCGTGGCCGATGATTTATGAAAGCGTATAGCGCGCCGCGGCCCTGACCCTCCGTCCTTTTAATCTCTCCCTCCTTAGCGTTTCTCGCCTCACGCGTTTCCTTTTTTTCCTCACTGCACGCGCGCACCAGAGGAGAGAGAGAGATTAATTCCGTACGCGTCGTAAATACGAGCAGCGCGCGTTCCGAGAAGGCCACGCGTGTTGTGTGGATTTCGGGCCGCGCAGAATATTGTGTAGAATAAGGCGTTCCGTGTGAGGATTTGCGATCGATATGTCGGAGATCGGGAGAGATTAGGGAAGGGGTTAATGCGATTGGTTTGTAAGAGGATGACGAAAGGAGCGGGGAGGGGATATTTATGCTCTGCGTGTGCGGTTGTCTATACACGAGGTTCCCAATTTGTATAGCCATATCGATGTCGTAGACATTTTAGCTACAAAATGGGTCTTGAATAACGATAGTAAATTATGCCGTGTGATGGCTTTACGATCATTTAATTATCCATCGGTGTCATTTGATGATTATAATCGCCAAGGCGAAATCACTTTGCAAGGAATCATATTTTTTTTTATTTTTTTTTTCGTATCAATGAGAAGCGGGTCTCGTGTGACGTTGATACTGCCTTGAGGGAAATGGCATCATAAAACGACAGAAGCGCGTAATGATTGAGCATCGATGAAAAACGAATATATAAAGAGTAACGTGAACCGTTGTTTTTTCATTTTTTTATTGCTCATATATTTGCGTGTCACCGTTATTATTAAAATTTATTTTTAAGATATTAAACAGTTCTGGTACCGGGTGAGGTAGAGAATTTTATAAAGCTTCGTATACTAATTTCTATGGTGACGTTAATCAATAAAAGTTTTCTACTTTGTAATTTTTATACATTAATTATTAAAAAGATAGTTATATACGTGGATAACTAAATTGACAAACGTTTCTATTGATCTATCTTATAATGTTACAATAAAAGATGTCGTTACTGTGGTAAGAAGGAATGTGAACTGTAAAAAATAATGAAGAGTATATCTGCTTCCGACCGTAAATAATTCAGATTTATGATGATAGATCGTTAAAAAATAATTATTTTTTTAAATAAATCAATATGTAAGCAAATAAATCTTGTCGCAAAGCAAACAACAACGATTTTTTACAGAGTCGATCTTCAACCATAACATTGGAATATAATTAGCACGATACAGCAGTGCGTCGTTATAAATAAACGTTAAATTAATCTCCCACGTCAAGTTTTATTAATTATAAAAATGTGACCATATAGTTTTACTGCAATTTAATTTACAATCGCCAAAATTAATCTAGTCAATTCGGGATAAAAAAAAACTATAATTTCGCGGAAAAAAAAATTTTCATCAACATAATATCGCCTTAATTTATGCCAGCAATTAAGCACTCTCGCATCGTAAAACTTTATAATTCATTTATCACTCAAATTAACCGATGAACCACTTAATAAATAATAAGCCACCGTCAACTGGCATTTTTCGCATACCCCATCGAAACCACACGCGCGTACCGAAGATCGCGGAGAGCAATAAATGCAAAGCGTAAATCATATTCGCCGACTACCTACGCAAGCATCTCAAAACTCACCCTCCGCGCATGACGAAAAGAAAAAAAAAGCTCCCCGACGATTCGCTAACACTGAATTACATCTCAGATAAGCCTGTCTCCCTCTCCCTCCTCGAAAAAGCCTCAGAGCGGCATTTTAATGAGCCGCGGGGCCGGGCAAGTAAACGTCCTGTAAATCATTTCGCACGCTCTCGCGCGCCTCCGCGAAGCGCTAATAGCGTAATGCGCTCGCGATTTACGATATTTGCGCGGAGAGAGAGAGAGGCCTCGGCTTTCGCCGCAGCTCGCGCGAGTGATTAATTGAGTGATCCAAACGCTGCACGTGCTGGCTTTTGTTTGCGCGTGTGTACACTACCGAATTAGCAGCTGCTTAGAGAGAAAGTACGCGCGCGGGGGTTTATAATATGGACTCGGGTGCGATGCAGTTGGGATAACAAGCGAGCGGTCTGGAAATAGCCGTTTTATACGCGATGATCCGCGATTGATTTCGGCGGAGCAGGAAGTCGGCGCTGGACTTTGTTGCGATGAGGCTGTTTTGTTGGAGTTGTTGATGGTTTGATAATATTTTTGCAGGAGGAGAGAATTTCTGTAGGGTGGAGATCTGAAGTGTGCGCAGATTAGCTTTAAAGTGGGTCTTTTATGTGCTAGGATACACGATAATAAATTTGATCCCTTTGGTGTTGCGAACTTTGTGAGCTTTAAGGCGGGAAATCTATTTTAATTGTTACAAAGAGGTTTGATAGGGTAGATGTTGTTGTCTAGCAGGATAATAAATATTATAGCGGACCGTAAAAGCTTCTGTTGGAATAATGCAAATTCGCAACTTTCGTAGTATTGGAACCCAATAAAGCGCAGCTATTTATATATGCCTGCTGTCTTGTGCTTTACTAATGAGAAACCTAAAACATTTACCGTTGCGAACTTTCTCGATTTAGATTCGTTAAGTTTTCATTCTTTGCAATCGGATCTCGGAGAATGGCAATTTTTAGTTTATAGAGAAAGATCTTTTATTTGAAAAATTTATTGAAATTCTTTATTGAATAGTTTATCATTTATAAGTTATTTAATCAAGTATAATATATGAAATCATGTCTTAAAAAATTTAGATTATATCCTTTGAATTTGACGTAACTCTGTTCTAGTCATATTTAAATATTTATATTAGGATACAGATATTGTATTTTAATCTTCAAAGTATTATTATAATCAAAGCTTGAAATTCACATTATTGTGAGTCATAGCGAAAATTGTCATTATAATCGATTGAATATAACTCTATATGGAGCAAATACTTACTATCTTATCTTTCTTTGCTGCAGATAATACAACGTTAACGCGATTAAAGTGACATTTGAACATAAATAACTGAGTCTTGTAACGAACTGCACGTCTATGACAGGGATTTGGTGTAGTTTTTCAAGATATATTTTACGTAGATATCGTAGACTACGAAAATTTATCCACAGAAAAATACGTAAGTACATAAAGTAAATAACAAGTGTTATTTAAAAAAAATATTTTCAAAATTTATCAGGTTAGGTACACGCGTTAAACGAAGATAATTTTATTAGATAATTTGGCTCACTTCTTTTATATTTGTTTTAGAAATCAGACATTATTTTGATATTTATAACTAATAAAGATCGATATAGAATAATAATTTTGAATAATAAAGTTACGTTGGCTGTTAATTCGTTATGAATAATTCGTAATTTTCACTTGTTATGATCAAGAATTCGTAATTTTCACAATTTTCTCAGTGTTAATGTCAGAAACAAGGAAAAAAATGGTGATCATTGGAGATGGTGCCTGCGGCAAAACTTGTTTATCTGTAGTGTTCATGAAAAATATATTTCCTGAATATAAACCAACGATGCTTGATAGATATTCAGCAAATATTGAAATAGAACATGACATAGTAAGATACAATTGTCATAAAATATCTTTACACTTTAAAATGAAGTAGACTAAATATACTACATTGTTACAGTTCGAATTGGAATTATGGGATGCCGCAGGACAGGAGGAATATTACAGACTTCGCCAATTAGCCTATCCAAGTGCAGACGTTATTTTGTTATGCTTTTCAGTCGATAACCCAAGCTCTCTCGAAAATATTCTGGAAACATGGATGCCGGAAATCAAACGATATTGCAAAAAAGTACCTGTAGTTTTAATAGCTAATAAAAAAGATTTAAGGTATGATAGTGATACCATTGAAGAGCTTAGCAAATCGTGGCAAGAACCTATTAAGTCTTCCGAAGGTCAGGCAATGGCCGACAAAATCAAAGCTTTCGCTTATCTCGAATGCTCTGCTAAAAATAACGATGGTGTCAAAGAAATTTTTGAAACTGCAGTCAAAGCATCGATGGTAAGTTACAGATTTTTAATGTAAAATAAAACTTTCAATTTTATCTTTCTAATTGTAACCTAAGAAGATTTAATTAAAATAATGAATTTATTCTCTGGTAGAAAATTAACGATATTTTATAGTTAATGTGTTAAGTAAATGGAAGCATTTATAGCACACATATGTGGCAATAATACAATCTACCTAACAGTAAATTGGAACATTTAGTCATCAAAGAAAAGCAGAATATGAACGTCTTAGCCCTTATTTTGGTTCAAAAATAAGTAATTTATTGTTACCATTTCTACCAGAGTTACAATTACTTTAATTGTTCTTCTATCAGATTAAGTTTTATAAAGCAATAAAGCAATCTATAAAATAAACAATTGATGTTAAATTTCTTTTTTTTTAGGAAAAAAAGAAATCAACACGATCCTGCGGGTGCCCTGTATCTTAAAAAAGCGTTTATTAAGCTATAAACGCTTTATTATAAGTTACGGTAAAAAATGTGAAATGTTATTACTGCCAATCTTCTTTTAACATGATTGATATTAATATATACTTTTGATATTAAAATATTTTAGTAATAAAAATTAGTCATTGGAATAATTTATTGAACCACAATAAAGTAATAATAACTTTTATAAATAAATTATTATGTTTTTATTAAAAATGTTATATATTTGCTTATTCAAAGAATCTTTTTTTTATTCCAATCATTTATATTTAGGCTACTCTAATTTATAATGAAAAATAAAATTATGAAATAAAAAATCAATTTGAGAAATTTTTCTAAAAAAGCTATATTAATCTTTTTGAAAAGGTGTGACTGAACTATCACTGTTTACATATATTTTATGTTAGGATAGAAAGATTAGAAATATATAGTAAGTACATTATTCAGTTCTTTACTTCTCTTGAATTTCATACTGACAGTCTATTTTTTACCGAAAATGAATTCTAATTTCGTTTGAGTTTCGTTATATACAGTAACAGATCTTTACAGTTATAGTTTTGGAACACCAAACATAATGTAACATGTAATTAATCTTATACATACATTTAATTTTAGGATTTGTTCAAAGATTTATAACATCCAGTTTGTCAGGATGTACGATCAGTTGAAGTTAAAGTAGATGGGAAAAAATACAAATTTAATTTTGTTCCTTCGGATCACGATGTGCATTTAAAATATTGGTTGGACAAATTCTATACATGAATTCATTGAGAATGTAATTTCACAAAGTAGTGCACTAATGACAGATGATAGCTATTGCATGGAGAATGATAAAAAACTATCATTTTTGTGCACTATGATAAAAATCAAAAAGAAGTATTATACGTGAGTAATATTTCTTATAGAATATTTACATAACAATAATTTTTTATTTAATAAATATGTTTGAACTATTGCAATATTTAATTAAGATGGCGTTTTCGAACAAAGCAACCAAAGATGCATCATTGCTAAAACATAAAGCGAGCGAAAAAGTTCTTGGATACAAGGGATCCTCACAGACTCAGTATTTTTTCCTATACCCAAAATGAACAATAATAGTTACTATCTTATGTACATACAGTTTTGTAGACTAATTTTTTTCCAGGGGTTCAGTTTCTTGATATGAAACTGCTTACCCCTTGATAGGCCACTGGCACATCATTTTAACACGTTTTTTGCATACCTGCAACAAAAAAAGAAAATAAAATTTAGCAAAACAATTACTTTACATAGCTATACTAAAAATATGTATAATTATTCAATTTATTAAATACACAAAATAATTTATTAAATACATAATTAGCAAATCTATTTCTAACATAATCAAGTCAAAGATCCAGCAACATCGCGAAACCAGGGGATAATCAAGAACACGGTACTCCTTAGCGCCTTCCTCGAAATCGAAGCGACAAAATCTCTCTCCGCAGCTTTCTTAACACGGGACGCCTCAAAGCCACCCATACATATACACGTATAACACACGACGTTTCCCTAAGGTCGGCCGTTTCGTCAAAAGCCTCGCCTTGAAATATACCGTTCTCGCGAAAAGCCCTGCACACTTTAATTGGCACGCGGGCCGCGCATGATCGATGCCCGCCGCTCGTTTTCCGTTACGTATATACGTACATCCGCCCACGCGAACGCGCGCATGTGCGAGCCCTTTAAAGATCAAACGGATCGCGAGCTTTTTGGCGCGTATTAATCAGCCGCTTATGTGTCCCTGCTCTCGTGACTGACCTTTTGCCACGGGCGACCCTCTTCGATGCGGACGAGTCGAGCCGTTCGATTCTGCTGGTTTTATTTCGCGTGGGTGGCCGCTTTTTTCGAGCCGAGCGATATGAATGGCAGTCATTTTGGCATGTATAGGGATGGATGTGTATGTGCTTGTGTGGGGGTATAGCATTTCTTTGAATTTCTTTGTTGAATAGTGAAAATATAAGCGTTTGTATACTGAAAACATTTTGTTTTTTATTCAGTTGTGACAAATGTTGTTAACGTTAGAAAAATTAACTAGTTTACAATTTATTAAGTGTATATGGGATGACAGTACCAGCTTTTTAACATAACATAACTTTTTGGAATAAAAGGTAAAACGGTGCACGTTCAAACAAAAATGATTTAACAACGTCATCTTGAAAGTAGTTCTTCCAACTACATCCTGCAACCAGCTGCAAAATCTTCGAAAGTTCCAGCGGAAATATCAGCATTTTCTTACTTTTATTTTTATGGTACTAGAGTTGTTAGACCGTCATAAAAGGGTTATATGACAGTCGTAAAGTTTCACGATCGTCATTTGACAGAACTTAACTGGTACCAGTGCGAAAAGCTTTGCTCCTCATTTCATGTTTAAATACCTCTAATAACTAGTACACTTTACATTGCAAAAAATTTGAAACTGTTTGGATAAGACTTAGCAGAATTATGACAAAGTAACAGCTCGTATGAAGGAATTACCCAGTAGAGAAAAAGCTTTTTATTTCAATTTGTTAAAAACAGGATTTCACTTAAATCCTTTTCATATGGCAAACAAATCGACAATTTTTCAATATCCATTATCTTTATTAAAATGTCCATTATCTTTATTAAAATGCTATTTTTACTCGTCAATCTTAAATACGAAATCCTAAAGTCTATTTGTCACTCCAAAATAAAATTGAAAAGAACAATAATCGAAACTTATCTGATACTTAAAGCGACCTAGAACAGCATTATTGTCAAATATTTCGACGAAGAAGAAAATTTCTCTCCTCACTTCCCAATGACAACAAAAGAAGCGAAACACACAGCCCGGCAAACAATCAGGCCAGCCTTGTTCCCACCGCCCATCTACAGCTTCCACTCGACCTATCGCATCCTCTCTCTCCCGGCTAAAGACGGAAAAGCTCGACTACGCTGGCGCAGGAATTATCGACGACGTGACACGCTCGACTCGCGAGAGAAGCCGAGTGGAATGGAAGAGTGAGAGAGAGAGGCAGGCGCCGGGGCGAACGATTGATCGGCTTCATTAAGCGAACAATGCCGGGCGATTTGTGAATCGGCGTGTTTCCGTCGCCCGGATTAAGTTGCCGCCACCGCCGCCGGGCAAGAAGAGAGTAAAAGAGAGAGGGACGAGAGTGAGGCTGGTCGATTTGTACGTTCGGTCGAGCCGTTACGGGCCATTAAAAATCGTGTATTGAATTAATAATGAAAGGAAGAGAGGGGGTGGGGGTGGAGGAGCAAGCCGGGAAGATGGGTTACAAAGCAATTATGACGGGGGAGGGGCAGAGCGCGCGCGAGGTGAGCGTGTAAACGTGTCGATGTATATTACCTACCGGAGTGAGTGGAGATTGCGCGCTCGTTATGTAAAGCACGGTGTCTTGAGGCAGGCTAAAATTAACTTCATGGATTCGAAAATATCGCAGGAATACAGTTATTGTCGTGGTAGGTAATTTTGATAAGATTTCTCAGTTACATATTAAAGTTGAGAAATGAATTATGTAATTCTTCGTTCATTACTAAAATGGATTTATTTGAGTATCCTACTATAGACATAGCGAATCGATTATTGAGTGTATTACGTAATTATTAGAATATTCATTTAAAAATTTAATTGTTTTATAAATATAAATATACATTTTATATATAGTTTCATATGTTCGACAAAAGATAAATAAAGAGCACAATCATTCCCTTTTATTCGCCAATTCCACAACCAGTATAATATTACCAAAACACATAATTCCATAAATACCACACCACCCAAGTATTTTCCCGCTTACAATTCCAGAATCGCATATCCAAAACCCGCCCATCGGCATATCTCCGAATTCAGCGCGAAAATCCCCACAGCCATTCGAAGAATTCCAAGTTCGCCACTATAGCTCACAGAGGATGATCCCGAAACTCCGCGCCGGAAAACACACGCAATAAACAATCTCCGCACTCACGCAGAAGCAGCCGCGGATTCCTTGGAAGGGCTTAATATCCCGAGAGAGAGAGGCTCGCGATAAACCATCTCGCGCTGCTACGGATCTGGTTTCCGGCGCACGCGTGGGCGAACCGGCGCATCACACAGGTGCGCTCTCGCCGATTTATAAACTCGCGAAATTTTCCTAGAGAGAAGTGACTATTCTCTCTTTGTGTCTGGCTAGGATGCAGAATTAATTTGCCGGGGGGACTGATTCACTCTCGAGTTTGTATACCGGTTATTGGCGCGTATGTGCTATGAGTATTGGGAACCGGCCGATTTATCAGTTGACGCGTGGGGACTGTGGGATTCTCAGCGCGACGGCTGATGATGATGATGCTTGGGTTAGTAGAGAGGATAGCGAAGTGGATTTCAAGCGGCTCGAGTTTATATTTACGCGCGAGTGTGAGCCTGCGCGTTATCTGATACGAGGGTATTTTAGATGTAAAGCTGCGCGTCGTGTGGGTTGCGTTTTGTAATGATGATAATTGTAATAAAAATTGTCGGATCGGTGGGCAATAAACCGTTATAATTTCATTTTTTATGTGTGGGTTAATTGTAGGGCTGCACGAGAGCGAGACAATACAATATTTCTATAATTATTGTCTTGCTCTTGCAAATTCTTGAAAAGTTCTCTCTTGTCTTGGTATTTTCAGTCAATATTAAAACTATTATTGTCTTGTCTTGAAATTCTTGATTATATTGGAACTACGCAGACATGCGACGAAAAGCGAGTCGATTAGTTAACAAATTAGAGGTCCACGTAGAAGAGGAAAAATAGTTATAAGTTTCTGAAATATCTGAATTTTGCGAGGACTTCGCACCCGCGAGTATTTGAATTTAAATGTCAAAATGAGTTACATAAAAATTTATTGTCATTAAACTAATTTTATTACAAATTTTATCTGTTTACATGACATATTTATTCTCAACTAAATTTAAACATACATGAAAATCTGATCACAATCATTCTTTGTCATCGCATTAAAGAATACGCTCAAATTTTTGGAAACCATGATATTAAAATGGTTTACGCAGAATACTTTAGCAATATAGCTTATTTATAGATATTTATAATAAATAATTTAGCTTTATTTGCATTATTTAAATGAATAATGGATGAATTGATCTAAAAATTTGCAAAAAAAATTATTTTTCCATATAGGTAATGAGACCCAAACTCAGCAAAGGAAAAAAAATTCAATTACATCAGAACTCGACCTTAAGTTTTGTATTGAAATTGAACATTAATAACAGAAAACGAATTAATATAAAAGTATATGCCAGTTTTAGTAACATTATAATACAATTAAAATTACGTATGTAAGTGAAATTTAAAAATAACGCAACTAAAAATAATTTAATACAGAAATATATTAAGTTTAATATAATATGCAATTAAAATTTACACATAAAAAGTTAGGTATATGTAACTGAAACTTTATAACAATGTAAATAGAATAATGTTACATATTACTGAATTTTAAGAATAATGTAACTGAACGTAGTTTAATATACAAATACACTAGGTTTAATACAAAAACAATAAAACTTCGGTACAAGTATAAATAAATGCCAAATTTAAAATTTGATTTTTTTCGCCATATATGTACCGCCGGCCAGAGTTCAGTTCGCACAATGCCGCGAGGCCTCCCTGTGGCCTCCCGTATCTAAGTAAGCCGGCTGGAGGAGATATAGGAGTGCGTTGCCGACTACCTCGCCAACCTAGGTATATCACTCGAATATCTCGTTAGTAGATGGTCGTCAGCAACTACCGAATTTTTTTTAATATCGATAATTTGATATTGTATCGAAAATTGTTTATAAATATTGTATCGATTATTGTCTTGAATATTGAGGCAAGACAATACAATATCAAGATTAATCTTGCTATATCGT
>UXGD01001322.1:0-36307 GCA_900474315.1 Torymus auratus | reverse complement strand
CATGTGTCGCGCGCTGTTTGTGTCTCACGCGTATGTCTACATATATAGAAGGCGAAATATTCACAATATCCAACAGTATTATTTATTTTTAATGATATTTTATATCATATCTTTATACACATTAGACTATTATCAATGTCTACATAGAAAACATATATTCAAAAGAGTAAAAAAAAGAAAAGTTTTTAAAGACCAGCATCTCCATAGTAACCACAACATCACCACAATATCGAATAAGGATTCGGCGCATGTATGTCGGGACCTACTTTCCTTCTACGAATAAAAAGCTCGTTAACCTCTGTGCGCCTGAAAACGATGACTCACCGGAAGCGTTGACCTGACCTCGCCCATTTTCCCACTCTCTCTCTTATATCCCTTGCCCTTTGGCTCTTCCCTCAACACTATAAGAATACACCAAAAAAACCACCTGGAAATTGCGTTCCAGCCGCGGAACGATCGACCGTCGGGGCACATTAACTTGCCCCCGTATCACTAATTGTAACTTCAAAGGCTACACCGTTCCGCGGTAGCTCTCTCTCTTTCTCCCTGTCCTCCCTCGCGGGGAGAGAAAAGTCGAGAGGTTAAGGCGCGCTTTCTTCGGGTAAGCAAAGTAAGGCCGCCGGCAGTGGTGGTAGCGTAAGCTCGCGAGCCCTTTGAGAACTTGGGCGCGCGCGTGGGAAGCCCGCGAGACCGAACAACGGTGAAGAGGAGAAGGGGAGAAAGACGTTGCGCGGGTGGCGTAGTAATTTTAGCTCTTCGTGATTTTATTAAAGTTGCGCGCTGGGGATGGGTTCCTTTGGCTAGTTGAGAAAGAACACGTGTTGCTGGTAATAATGGGATGCTGGTCTTGAAAATTCAAATTCGTTAATTGAGATTAAATTATTTGGTTTTAACAGTAATATATCTTGGTTATCCATCTTTTAGTATATTTCTGAAGATGTGGTTACATTTAATAACGTTTACAGATATTTACAATTAATGGATCTCACGTTATATGGATAGATTGAAATACTTCATCGTAATTTAAAGTAGCTTAATTAGTTTATACTACCATAACACGTTGCAACAATTTATCAATCGATATTTTGCTATGCATCGCCCCCCTATTTAGACGATAATATTGAAACTATTCACTAGAAAATAGGTATACGCTATCTGTATCCCATCGCAACCTCCTCTACAAACACTAATTTAAATTCCTAACGTTAAACAGGCTATTACAGCGCCCTAAACCACCTTTCACGCCCCATAAAGCACTTCCCCAACTCATCCAACTTTTCCCATCCAGAAAATACCTCTACAGCGTCGCCAGTCCCCTACCCCTCAAAATAATAACAATCACTCACGTCGATTTCTCAAAATCCCCTTCCTCCCTGGGTTTATCGCAGGACGAAGTAAAGCGCTCCGCGCTATCGCATCGCTGGGGCCTAATCCCAGGGACGCAGATTAGCGCGCCGGGAAATTTGTCAGAAGAAGCTGGTGCTGGGACACCGTCTCCAGGGTACCTTATTAGTGAATTATCAAGACGCGAGTGCTCAGCTTCACCTCGGGACGGAGGAGGGGGAGGCAAGAGCCTCGTAATGAGATTCTCTCCGGCGTGTCTTTGTTCAGAGCGAGGAGGTAGGTTTCTGGCAGCACGTCTCTGGGCTGTTTTTATTCGAGGAAGCGGAGAGGAGTTGTGGCGCCTCGGGGATGGGGGATTAAGGGTTTGATGAAGTGAGCTAGAGCGACTGCCAAATGAGCTCGGGGCGTTGACAGATTAGCCCGGATCAATTTTCTTCGCCAATCCACCGACTTGATTGTATTGGTATTGGAAATTGGCTGAATATTGGATAGCCGTGCGAATATCGTTGGTCTATTTTAAGTTATTAATACCTCGATGATGGGTTTTCCATCTACTGTGTATAGGATGATTCATAAATGTTCACTTCATTGCATATTTCATTTTAGCTCTCATTCCTACGTAAGAACTGATTTGATTATGATAGAATGTATTCAGAGACTGTAATTGAAGTCTATCAAATTCAAGAATAATCCAAACTAAATCGATAAAAGATGTCAGCAATAACAATATTTCAATATCTCAAGAACCACTATTTTCCATTACGGAATTGAATATCAATGCTCTTATAATGCAATCCTGTTTATAAACTCAGACATTTTCCGATACCAAAACATTAACTTCATCAGAACTCCACCGCAATTCATGAAAATCTCACTTATCCTGTACCACCCAAACACCCCATATCTTTTATCCACCATCAACTCCGCTTCTCCCCCCCATCATTCCGGCTCCATACCTCATTAACGAAACATCAAAAGCGGCTACGACGACGTGCACGCATGCATCCTCCGTGTACTACCATACCACGCAACGCTGAATTAACGATCGACGCCTGGCTAGCTAGCTGGCTAGCTGACTATGGCGCGTGTGTCTTGAGGTCTGCCACGCTACACGACCACCACCGCGAGCGCGTGTACGCGCCCCTGTCGATGGATTCCGCTCGGCTAGGCGGTGCGCGCGCTCAGAGTCGTCACACACACCTCGACGCGAAGTGATTGATCGGCGAGGCGAAGACTCGGCACGCAAGCTTATGTGTCAGGAGGTTCGGGTAGGCATGCAGGTATAGCGAGAGAGGAGAGTCTTGGATTGATGGGGAGATATTGCGGTCGGGAAGTTGAGATGATGGCACGAGGATGGGAATCGGGTAGTCAGGGCGAGGCTCGTTGTCTATTATTGAATGTTGGAATTGATGAGTTGTAAGGGTGGTGGGAAGTTGAAGGTTTATTGATGGTGTTTGGATCAGATAAAGGAAGGTGGTCTACGGGTATGGGTGAAATTTGGTCAGTATTGAAAGTGAACAAAAGCTACTTCATTATTTAGAGAATGAAAAAAAAATTGTAGTTTCGTAACTTGAAGGGGGTAGCTAACATAATTGAATTCAAAGAAATTTCAGTTTGACTGACAACTTTTCTTACTACCAATTGTGTTAACTATTCTGACAATCTGTGATATATTCTCCAGATAACCTTCTGTGATGCTAGTTATATAACGCATATAGTGTGTGTGTACTTTTCTGGTAGTAGAACTTTAACAACTCTTCTTCTTTAACAAGTTTGTCAGCTGACCTAGTCTTTTCAACCCAAAAAGGTATATCATGATAAAATTCAATTGGCAATAGAAGAATAAATATAGGCTCTTTTATGTACTATAATCTAATTCTAAGGACGGTGTACCAAGTATTGCAACAAATTCGCAATTTGCTTTAACATCAAATTAAATTCTACATTATATTCGGTATCTTGGAATAAAAGTCGAACAAAATATAGGTAGACCCCTTTAACATCATCTCTATTCCAATAATGACTTTCGCCTTTTACGCCCTGATATAAATGTTAGGATCTGCAAAGCACTTTTCAAACTAGGCAACGACTTCGCCTATAAAAACGCTCAAACTAACAGTATTCAGGTATTCAATTTTGTAATAAAAGTAAACTTTGCACCTCCTGCCGGGGGTGGTAAGGCTCTACCTAAGCTGCTTTTATAACGCGGCAACTTTTTACTGCGTACAAGAGACTTTTTAAACTCCCTAGCGCGTTACATACCCGACGCACAGTCGCTCGAAGAATTTCGCGAAAAAAACAACAACGAAACCCTAATTAAGCCCACGTTCTGCGCATTCCCCGCCGGTGAATTTCCATTTTTCTCGGTATGCATCGAGGGTAAACAAAACGAGACGTTGGCTTGGAATTCCGTGGGGCAACAATGCAGCTGAGTTTATGTATCGATAGGTCGGGTTTGCGCGGCCGTCAGCCGTGTTTGCGCTAATACGCTGATACACAACGTACCTCTGACGTGTGCTCGTGTGTCCATGTGTACGCGTTTACCCATGTCTGTGTACCTCTCAGTATTTGTGCATGGAGATTGTATACATGGAGGGGTCAGGAGAGGGAGAGTGGAGATAGGGGCAGAGGATAAGAAGGATGTTATCATCGCTGGCTGTTTCGTCGGTTGCGTGAGCTATAGTTGCGCGTGGTTTGCGGTTTTGTCTATACTCTCGCGGTGGATTGTGTGCACGAGGAATTCGTTTATACACTCGGGAAAAGTGAAAATTCGTCGTGGTTGTTGTTGTTGTTGTTGTTAGCGTTGCTGCTGCTGCTCATACTTTGGCTGGTTAGATGGAATTTAGATTTAGCGGTAGGATTTGCTGGGTGATAGCTGGGGAATGCGTTTTTCAGGTAGATCAGAGAACAATATTTTATGAACTTTTGGTAGTAAAATAATTAAATAATGAATATTGTATTTTGAAGAATTTATTATTACTCAAACGAATTGTTACATGCTGGCGAAGCTTATCAAAAGTTTTATTTCGAAAACAATTTCCATTAGAATGATAACAATGTACTATATTTTACCATAAAATTTCATTTGAATACTTGACTGAGTTCCTCATCTGTACGGGCAATTGTTTTCATACTGTATATGAATCCATATCAGTTTTGATTAACACAATGAAATCTAAGTGGCTGTTTTAATTCCACTTTTATAACTAAAAAATGACTTTTACAAATATACATACCGCTAAAAAAGATAAAGCGATCCAGGCCATCCACACCGCCTTACAACAATACCTAATAACCACAATCCCTCTCCATCTCCTATCAGTTTACCTCGCTTTTTTTGCTGAGTCAATTCAGTATTCCCTCCCCTCGCGAGACGAATATCTGCGGATGGCAGTCCAATTAACTCTTGTAAAGCCGCGCATCGCGGGTGTGCCAAAATTTTCGTGATGCTATTTCTCCCGGAACGGCGAACCGATTGCCGAACGCGGCGCGTTTCTCTAGAAATATAGAGATGAATGCCCGCGATGGCCTAATCTTACGGAATCGGGTGAAATAGGTGAAAAATATAGCATAAAAGTTCTTGGTACAAGATGAGAGCAACATTGTGCAAATATTTCCCTTCTAAAATTTTTTTCTGGATAACATTTTACCTTATTGTTTTGTAATTTGCAGACCGCGTTAACATTTTATAATATTACATACCATCCAGTTTTTTAGAAATAAACATCTCCAACATCCTTCCACCTATTATAACAATATAAAAATTCAATTCACCGCCAATCTCACGCCAACAAAAAAATCCCTAAACCGTATTTCCCGAAACCACCGACCGAGTTACCGCCCTCCCAAATATTTGCAGGTACCGCAAGTACGCGCCGTCGCTTAGCATTTCAACATCAGGACAAATTGATTTTGCATTCGCAATTACGCGAGCCAGCGGGGATGACCGCGTGATTTGTTCGATCAATGCTCCTGAAAAATGCACGAAATCACGCGTGCGCTCGCGGGAAAACGGAACGGTCGTGTCGTTGGGCGTTGAATTTCCGCGATTCGCTAATAATTGAGGCTCGATAAACAATTTAAATTATGTGCCGGCTACAGGTGGAGAAAAATGTGTGAGACGAGGGAGGGAAATGGTGAATTAGTGACGAGGTCATTAAAAAACAATGGATTAAATTTTCTTTTTTTTTCATTTATTTGTGCGACTATTTGCATTTTATAATATAGTCTTTTATTGCGTACAAAAGATTATTTAGAATTAATTCGATGCTAGTTTACCTCTTACCATTTACGGTGATTTTTAAAGTAATTTATTACTAAAGTTGAAATAATAATTAGATCAGTTAATAAAATCGTCGAAAATATATATTTCCATGCTTAACACTTTTTAATCTTAACAAACACATCGAAATCTAAAAAAATAAATATCAACAACGTTTCTCTTCTAAAAACCACCAGCTCACTCCATCCTTCCACGACCCCACCTCTCAAAATGAAGTCATCAATACACCCCCATCCGCTTTTCCCCCTCCTACACAACCCTCTCTCAATCCTCAAAAATCCACGACTGCACCCACTCATCCTCCGCTCCTCTCTCAAATTACTTAACTTCCTCTCCCCCCATTCGCTCGCCATGAATAAAACGCCAGTTATCGAGACCGTAAATCCAGCGGCGCGGCCTGATTTATCTTGAAACTTGGCCCTCGCTCGCGCGCTTGCGCTTCCTTCCTTCCTTCGCCGCCCGCGCGATCCATCATTTTTTCCGCGCCCGCTTATTTCCTCATTTTCGCCGCGCCTCTCGACGCCTTCATTTCGCGGCGGGCGAAGAGGCGTTTTATGAGGCTTCGAGTTTCTGGCTTTTGGTGGAAAGTGGAGGAGGGCGAAGATATTTTTTTTTCTATTTCTGGCTGGGGTCGGGAGAGTGGATGCGATTTTAGTTGGGTCGTTTGAAGAATTTTTAGTTTCGAGTGGAGATATGGTTTTCGTACTTTATTTTGGTCTAGAAGGATTTTGAAGTAGTATAAAACAGTTTCTAAATAAAATCGTTGATATAATATTATATTCTGTATGGTAAGTAAAATAATTCAATTTTCAAATTATATTTGGATTATTTTAAGCTTTAATAAATTTTTCTTCAACTTTTTCAAAATAAATCTATATCCGTAAAAACTGACGGGTATTAAAATCATCTGTTTGAACAAACTTTGTATTAATCTTTTAATTTTCTCTACCTTTTTTCCCAGAAAATATTTCATATTCAATTTTAGTTACTTTTAAAACATTGTTAAAATGAATTTTGAAAAGTTATCCACGGTAAAAATGAATTTTCATTTTGATGAATATCATGTTTGTATAACACAATGGAAACCACTTGTAATACTGTTTCCAGGTATCAATATATTCTACCATCGGTTTTACTCGATTTAAAAGTGATACGAGTATTTACAGTTATTTTTATCAAAATTTTGTTATACAATATTTTTACTGATTTAATGCAGGTATTGTTTCCGTTCCTTTTTGATAATAAAGTGTTTTATTATATGCAGCAGAAACGTTATGAAATTTTTTATAATATCAGTGTTCACAAACTGAAAATTTGAAAAATAGTTGTAACGTGAAATACGATTATGGGAAAAATCATTCACTTTTATCTTTCTGACGAGGAGAAGGATCTTAGCATCAAGTTATATGAAAAACGAGAAGCTAAAGTACATCGCGTGACCGTCGGTGCATTAAAGAAAGCCATCCAATATTTCATGGAGTGGAATATTTCAACTTGCACTCGCGGTTATGGGTCATGTTTCGATCTCCATGTAATTGATTTCATGCGATAAGCGAGAATTGGAAAAAGAAAATACACTCTTTTCTAGGAGATTTAATCTTTAAAACAATCAGGTTCGCATGATTTACTTCCGAAGAAATGTTTGTTCTGAGTAATGTTCACTTTCTAAGAAATACAACGTTTAAAATAACAAATAAATATTACTACTGTAGTTTTTATATGTATATCATAATTCTTTTTTTAAGAATTATAATAACTTTATACATTCAAAAATTATCATCAAAAAGTTTCTTACATAAAATTTTTCTCGCGTTCCAAGGACTATCAAAGAGTTTACAAATACACGTCTGACCATAACCAGGATTCATCTACTTAAAACGACCAGCTCCAACTTTCCACATCACAGCATACTCCACCACACATTCCAAAATACTTTGCCCACAAGAAAACATCGTATTCCCCAACATTTGCAAATTCTCTACCAGATACACAGAACAACTTTTTCCAGCTCTGAAAAAAAACGCACCACTCGTACCTTTATTTACACAAACGAAAACTCCAATACTCTCTCTGCACGTGAAAAACTCGCCTCTACATGGTATGCAACAGCTCGACTTTTTCGCCCACTCGTCTTTATCGTCCGGATTACGCGGCGTATGCAAATTCACGTTAGCGACACGCCGTTAAACTTACGCGCTCGCTCACTTTTTCATGCGTCGCGCGTGTAGCTTTTCTGGTTAATTTGTGCTCGCTGTCTTTGAAAACGGGCATGCATGAAGTGCTCAACGAGGTTGGGACATTTTTTTTTCTTTTCATTGAGTTGAGATTTCGAAGATAATGATGTTTGGAGTGTTATTTGATTTAAACTTTTTATTTGATGTTAATATATACATTATACAAGTGTAAATAAAGCTTAATGTCTAAATAGCTTTTCTTAAATTCAGTTTTTGAGCTTCGCTTGTGCTATATGATTATATTATCAACGTTTCAAGATTCTTTGAATAGAATTTATTTACATTCAATGAAAATTTCTGTTGTTCGAAGTGCATAGATAGATTATATTTTGTATTAAAAAATGCTTCAATATTGCAATATTTCAATATTTTATAAAAATGAAAATTATTTGTTGTACGCAGGTAGTATTACCAATTTTTGGGAACATAGTATCTTGCATTTTTACGTGAAAAATTTGATATTTGTTTAATTATAGATTTTCTTCCTAAAATGAATCGTGATATCAACATTTTTGTTACTTTTATAAACATTGATAAATATTTTGATTTTATTTTTGGAATGAAAAAATTCACCCAAAATTCACTCAAAATTGATTGATGAATTCCTAAAACATATCGTGAATTTCAAACTGATAAATTCCAAAAATAAAAAAAAACCATTACACTTGAAATTTCATATTTTTTCTCGTACCTTTTCAATTAATAAACAAAAAATTACTTTTGCTGTAAAAATAGAAAGTTCTAACTTGTGTGTAAACCTCCATCCTTAATCATCAGTAGCAAATTGCAATCATTTTAATACAAGCCTTCCAAATTTAAATCAAAATTAAACTCTCCTGTAACTATTGCCAAGTCAAACGCCAACCACCATGGCGAGCCGGGACATTTTTACACTGCGCCAACTCCCAAAAGACACCCCATAACTTTTTCCTCTAATCACACCCTTCAATCCCGCTTAATCACCGACTAATCCCCGTTGCCGCACGAAAATAAAAGGGCTCTTCGCCCGTCGCTATTTTTCACCCCTCTCTCTCTCTCTCTCTTCTCTCTACTCTTCCTCCCCTGTTATTTCCGCGCGGAAATCGTGCGTGGCGACACGTAAAATACACCCTCCTTCCCTCTCCGCCGCCGAAACATCGATCAGCGCGCACGCGCGGTCGCCAGAGGGTATTTTCATAAATATTTAGATGGATGCACGCGTTGAGCGAGAGAGAGAGAGAGCGCACTCTTGCGGGCTAATTTAATTGGAGGGTAGGGGGAAGAGGAAAGGGAAGGGTTTTCAGAGGGGATGATTGGGATGGCCACGTGTATCGTTCTATCGATCCCAGTGGTGGCGTTGGATTTCGATGAGGAAGTGGTTTGTTTGGGGCTTTTGGGTTGTATATTTTTACGGTTGATTTGACGTTGTTTGGTGGCGGAATAAACGACGGAGAATATTGCAAATAATGGGTAATAATATAGTGATGCACGTCGCGAATTGATGGTTCGAAAAGATTTGGTATTTTTAATAATGTCAATTGTTTTATGCGAATTTAACTGTTGGCAGAATGTGTACAAATTGAATTATTTCTATTGAGATATGTTATTCTATTGTTTTAGTAAACAGAAAGATATGACGATAATTGAATAATAAATGATCTTGTACTGCATTCCGATATAAATATGGATATGTCAATAAATGTATAGACATGTCACATCGTTAATATGCTACTCCGGGGGATGCGACATTAAATTATTAATAAAAATGTAAATAAACAAATAAATAAATACATGCAAGTTTATGTACAATATCCACTGTCAATATTTATTCTCGGTAGCACAAATGAAACGATGAATTTGAAGAGTTCACAATTGTACATCTTTAACGAAAAAAATCTTTCTATTGATATTTTCAGAATACAATCCTGCCACAAGCTGTCCACTTTTGGGAACGAGCTTTGATGGTACGTGAGACCAAGGGAACGATACGGCTTAATCGGTGAGTACAGCTTCATTCAAACTTCCGACGTTTAACACAAAGATATTTACTCTACGTCTAATTCCATTTATGGCTGACTTCACGTTGACACTAACTACTTCACCTCAATTGAATCAGTGAAGTTGTACGATTGTTATTCTCCAACCCCCAGACAATATTCACACGTTTACCCAAACCACACTCGATATCTATATTTCTTTTTCGCCAACCACCTCCATCAAAACACCCACATCCACAAAAGTATTCCCCGGACAACAAAACTTCTCTCTTCGTACAAAGACACCTGTTGACCATATCGCCCACTCGAACCCTCGTCACGCGTAGGTCACAATCCCCATCCGCACACACATACACCCGCCGCGCGAGCAATGGAGTGTCAAAGACAGGCGAACGTCGGCCTCGTTATAATCCTGTCGAAGCGAAGACTCCGAACGTTTAGGTTAAAAGCTCGAGTTTGCATCTAGTTTCCTCGTACCCCCCTGAAGCGATTCACGTATGACAATGCCGCCGTCCCTGGGCCCTTGCAATTTCGAGTTTTCGTGGGAGTTTGACGGTTCGATGGTGGCGGACGTGTGTGCATAGAGGGTCGAACGGTATAGTGCCGGAGTGGGATATGATTGTTTTTGTTGGGTGATGGCCTGTCAAAGTTTGGTCGTTTCCGTTGTACGATTTTGGAGTATGACGTTGTTTTTCGAAATAATCTTAGAGAAACGTTACCATATCTATTTTGAGGTGTATTATTTACTTATCATAGTCAATTGATTGATCCTCCGCATCCTTCATAATATAAAGTTATGGAATCAAATTTTTTAGCCTATTAGTAGCAAGTTTTATAAATCACTAAAACTTGCAAGTTGATCATTTAAAGTCAACGTCAGTTGCATAAGATATTACTAATCCAATCTCTCGCTAAGTGAATTTCACCTAGAAAGAAACTTTACGTATAGCTGTCTTAAAATAAGAAGGCAATCGGCTTCAAAATTAATGAATAATAACATAGACGTATTATACTCAATAACGTAATTAACCTTAATCTCCGTCATCTCAGCCTCGCCATGAATGAAGTTTTTAAAACTTCTAATCATATTTCAAGATACGCATCTTTGGGCGACAACGTCACTTCCGACCGAGCCGAGAGGTGCATTTTAACTTTGAAATTCCGCGGAGTCATCCTCGGCCAATCTAACAACCGTCAGAATGAATAACCGCGCGCGAAGACCGACGAGAGGGAAAAGTTGATAAATTAACTTTAAAAGTTCGCTATATGAAGAGCTCTAATTAAATAATCTGTAATACCCTGTTAAAGTAATTACCAAGAGCTAAATTTTCCTTTGTGTTTTCCATAAATACGTCAAGTGAACTTTTAATTTTTGAGGTTATGTAGGTTACGTTCATTTTATAACACTTTCCTATTCTTATTTCATTTGCATTGTGTTCATGATCTTTTAGTTAATTTACTTATGACATAATTTATGAAAAAGTTGACAATCATTATTCCTATTAAAAATGAAAACTAATTAAAATTCTATTCAATTCGTGCCTTTTTACAAACAATCACGAATAACCCCTTTTCCACACCACCTCCAATTTTTTCATCAAAAAACTTCCACTACACCTGACATTGTAATTAAAAATTTTATCGAAAGATTAACAACGCAAAGGCCTTCTAAAAGGATAAGAAGAGCACACGGAGCGAGGAGAAACCACCGCGTATAATCGATTTAAAAAAAAAAAATTAAATATTCCTCGTCGCTGCCGCAGAGTCACTTTTATCAAAGGAGTGCGAGCGCGCTACGCGCCTGCCTCTTTCTCTCCTTTTCCCCATATCCGCACGGTAAAGAGAAAACTCACTCGAGCGCGTTTTTATCAGCACGTGCCCGTGTACCCCGCAAAGTCCATAAACTCACATTTTTCCTTATATTCTACCGTTCGTTACTGAGCGGTGATACGGACTAATGGATCGAAAAATTGTTAACGATTTTTCTTAATCATATTCTTAGTGTTTGAACAACACCGTGGAAATGTTTTTTATTCAGTGGTAAACCGTATAAGCAAATAATGCAGAGCTTGATAACTTGGTATATTACGAAAATACTGTTTCGTACTCGTTATGAATGCAGGAACGTGAAATCCAAATTAATTTCAGAATTAAAAGTTAACATTCATTCGAATTAAATAAATAAAGCTTCATCTTTTATCTTATTCATGAACAATTTTACATTATTAAATAAAATATGGGCGGAAACGTGACTCAAACTGAGCTTTAATTTAGTTAATCGCTTTTAACTGATTTACTAAATAATAAATAGTTTACCACAAATGCTGTCGTTTATATATGAAGAGATAAATGTTTACTATCAAATCCACACGAATCATAAATCTCTTCTGCTTTATTTTTTTATACCGCCCTAAAAAAGAAGGCAACATCGGTTAGAGACGTATGTACACAAGCAGACGGTATTTTTCTTGATCTTTCAATTCGCAAAAGCATCTTCTCGCCGACCTTTTTTATCAGAAACTTTATGGGGGATGTATTTTCCGGTTTCCGGGAAACTTATCCCCCCGGAGCCTTTGACGACAGGCGCTCTCCTTTCTCTCTTTCCACCTCAGCCGCGTCACGTCCCTCGTGCTGGAAAAATCTCGGGGAAATGGAAAGATCAAGAAAAATTCTGTCTATTTGTATGCATTTTCAGCCGGTGGCGAGACAGCGCGTCGCAGTAGCTCTTCTCCGTCTTCACTTTGTCATGATTTAAATGCTAACGGTTGAATAATTCGGCCTATATGTTTGGGACCTAGTCTCGTATAGCGAGGTTACGTACTCGTGTCAACGTTTATTCAGTATCTTATATTCTTTTTTCTCTTCCTCTTGAAAGAACTTTTTACACAATGTTGATACTATATAATCATACGTATAAAAACTTCGCGTCAAGGATAAATCTTACGATAATCAAACAAAAAGCTAGATAAATTATAAAATCATTCTTTTCCAGAACATGTTGTAATATGAATGAAGAAAGCTTTAAAGTTAACGTAATAATCTATCTACTTTAAAATTGCCGAAGTTTCTAAAATTTTAAGACCTACGCCATTCCTTCTTATTTTCCAACCATTAATCGAACAACCGAGCCCTCAGTGCCCCTTTAAATCAATCTCCCACACCCCTTCCCTCCCGAATAAACATAATCCAATAGGCCACCCTCCTCCTCTCCCTCCTCCTTAATTCGCACACACGTTCGGGCGCCCTCCTCTGCACCTCGGGGCTGCGTTGCTGCGCCGCGCTACTGCGTCCGCATAAATCTCCGCTCGCGGTAATGAGGTCTCGGGCTTGATCGCCGACGTGTACATACATACGTATATATACATACACATACACGGGGCTCGAGCGCCGTCGACGAGATATACGGCGGTCGGGATATTAACCGTAAAAATGGCGAGGAGGCGGAATGTGTGTGAGAGAGGGAGAGAATCATGTTTATCATTGTTGCAGCGGAGAGTTAGAGGCGCGTTGTTTTGCCTGTTAATTTTCACGTAGTTAGAAGTATGTGCCGAGGTTCGGTAGTTGTTTATATAACGTAGTTCGCGTGCTTTGAGAGGGCCGAAAGTGTGTTTTCCGGAAGTATTTTCAGCTCGGGTTATCGCTGTTATGATTGTTGGGAATTTTCGGGGTTGTGCATTGTTTATACATTATTTTAGTCAACGTTGAGAGTAATAAAACGCGATGAAGGGAACAAATAATTTTCTGCATTAAAAGCGATGTCTGACTTTATATTGGTCGTAACTCCTGCATCTTAGGTACGTTGTTTCTTTCATCATCGAATGTACTCCAGTGGAAAAGTACAGCGTACAGTCAGACTCACGCTAAAAGATCGACTCGATATTCTTCTGAATTATCAACATTCTAAACAATATAATACAGCTTTCAGGTAATAAAACTTCCTCCACTCGAATATAACACCGCAGCAATAAAATACAATTTAAAAGCGATTTCCATATCTTTATCGCTCGAATTTCACAACGAAACGCATTAAGCACGGCATAAAGCATTTTAATGAGCAGACAGGTCTTCGCGCGATACACATCCGCGCGTATTTAAATTCATTTACATGGCTTCAAGTGCACGATAAATTATTCAGCCGCTGGGACTGCCGGCGAGCGAATAAAGAATTCCCTTTTATCTTTTTTACGAGATATATAAGAAAGTTATTTCTGCCCTTAGCTCTCGCAGTCTAAAGACCATATTTCAGTAGAACCAGGAATGCGTCGTTTTACGACTCCCCCCCCCCTTTTTTATATATAATTTCTCCTTTCTTCTTACCCTATGAGCGCGGTGCAAGAAACACGCGATCGACGCGTATAATACATCGCTCGAGGGCCGAGCTATTTATTATTGCGGCATGAATCCGCGAAACAACGACGACGCCAGCGTCGTTGCTTTTTCGGTGTGTTCCGCGGGAGATTTATGCGTTCCCGTGACTGTTTGTCGCTCATTTGCGGACTTTTTGCCGGCGGGTACAAGAAACCGGACATTCCGCGCGCATAAAGGGCATAAACATCGTCGCGTGTGTATGGCTGTATATATGCGCGCATGCGCAAAAAGGCATTCCACGCGCATAAAGGACATAAATATCGTGGTGAGAGAGAGAGAGAGAGGGACAGAGAGGTACGCGCACGCATTCCCCGGATGCTTCGGAGGCATTTTCGGTCGTTAGCCCAACGCTGGCGATAAAATTACTCGATTTACGCTGTAGTGTACGATGGTGCGCCTAAAAAATAGTAATTGTTTACTTTTTAGAGCAGAGGCAGGATAATTTTTTGTCGCTGTTTGCTGCGGGGATTTAAGATATTTTCGCGGTAAAAAGTTCCGTGGTAACTGCAAAGTTGTGAAATTCCACTTTAGAGAGAATAGTATTTAAAGTTATTTATTGTAGAATCGGCCTAAATACTCGCATAAAATAAACTAAGGTCCAAGTATGAATGTATCAATTGAAACACAATAATTTTTTTTAATCGCGTTCACCATTTCCTTCATAAATATGTTATTTTAAAAGTTTAAGATATATAAGCTACTTAATTTTTTAACTTAATAAAACACAATTTTTCACATTTATTCAAATTCAAAATTGCAATTAATTATCTTTTATAAAAGATTCTAAAATTTTTGTAAGATTCTCAAACAAAAAATTGCAAACTTTTCTGCAGCTATTCCATTATTATTAAAAAATCATACAACTATCATATGAAGCTCAATCAAATCCCCATTCTTTTATTTTCTTTAAATCAGACACCAACTCCCTTAAATTGTAGAACCAGCCTCACCTCATAAATCTTTGTACCCCGATCCACCAAAAATTCACTTTAAAACAGCAAAATGCCGTACGTCACCCACCGCAACCCTTTCTACCACTGCCGCCGCAAAAATATCCATCGAAATTAAACCATTCAGCCTCGCCTACAATAACCTCATCAACGTCAACCTGCAAAATATTAAACAAAACATGCTCCTGCGTATACGCGTCGCTACTATACGGTTACAGCTCCCCTGTGTGCTACGTTGTGAGTACACACACAGAGCAGGGGCAGACATTGAAACGTATAACTGAAATTAATGCGCGTCAAGCCGCGGGGTGGCAAACACGTACAGCTCTCCTCTCTCGCTCGCTCGGTCTCTGTACACGAGTCGCGCGTGTTTGTTTTTGCCAGTAGTAGCAGTAGCGCGTATTTGCTGCGCAGCGCCGCGCAGTCGGCGACGATTTGCTCGTCCGCCCCTTCCCCAAAGAGAGGTTCGCCGAATTTCGTGGAGGATGGATATGTATATATACGTCTCGTCGTGTCGTAGGAGGTTTTTACGTGCGCGCGCGCGTCGCAGGAGGTTGCTCCGCACGGTTGGCAGCACACTGAGATGGCACTCTTTGTGTATTGGGACAAGCGGTTTGTTTTACTGCTGATGCGCGCTCTTGGAAAGTGTCTCTGTGGGATTTGATGGGGGAGGGTTGATGCTTGCTCGCGTGTTATTAATTTTTTTCGATAGGTTAGGGTTGAAATATAGCGTTGCTTTCAAAGTGACAGTATTTCATTCTAAAATTGATAACTTAAAAGTGTATAAAGTTGCCACATATTTGTCTTTAATTTTAAATTTGTTTAATAATATTGTGAAACAGGTCCCCACGCGTAATGTGAAACGTACCATAACTATACGCAAGAAAAATACCCTTAATCGTTCAACAACGTTATACCGTTTATATATACCCTTTGTACAACATCGACTTGTAAAAATGAAATATTCATTCGAACAACTATTCGATGCAGCAGAGCAGCCTCCTTAAATCGAGTACGAAAATACGTCGAGCTGTGCGTTGACCTCTTTCCCTGAACCGCTTCACTGCACACTCTGTTATTGTTCGATCTGTCGCGGCTATTGAAAATAAGTGCCTCGCAGCCGGCCACCGCAGCGCTTTAAAATAATGTTTCACGATTCATTCGTCATATCACGCGCGACTGAGCGGCCCGTTTGAATATCGGAAAAAAGACGGATCGATGCAGAGTCGTCGTCGTTGACGTCGCTTTCTCTCTTTTCTCCCTATAAACTGTTTTTAAAACCTCCCACGCACGGTTTGTTATTGCTCCGCGTTGATTGTCGGGCGCTTAAGTCGCGCGGGTATTTATCTGTGGGAAATAGTTTCAGAATGATTTTAGAGCCTAATGCGCGGTACTCTCGAGGCAACGGTTATGGCTTTAGTTTGCTCGAGACTCTTTAGGGGCGCTTCTCCCGCTGATGCCTTCATTAGACCCTATGGAGGGGGACGATGACGACGACGATTCCTTAATTTGCCCCAACGTGTCGTCAGCATACATTTTGCAAATGGCCGAGCGGCCAAGTTTTCCTGTAACAGATAATCTTGGCCGGGGGAAATGCGAGAAACTCAAAACGGGACAACTTTGGGATTGTATGGAAGCTATTGTGTCTATTTCTTTAAGGGGCTTGACTTTTCTTCGTTGAAACATCTTTTTTTTCGTCAATCATGGCATTAAATTATTTATTATTGTTCTAAATAAATTTCTCATTATATGTCTAGAATAGGAAGTTTAGTATTATGGATATTGTTAGGAACTGTTTCTGTTCCCAACTTCTATTGTACACCACAAACTCGAAACTTTGAATTTCGTTCATACTCTTCCTTTTCCTAAATAACGAACTGTTCATTTCAAATCATAATTTGGTTCGAATTCAGTGCGGCATTTGAATACTTTGGATTTAAAAATATATATCCTCTATCTTTCGAGATTTCAAACTCTAATGAAGTTTCCACTGTCGTGGCGCAACAAGCGATAGCGTAATGCTTCTACTACGCAGTTGTGCGAGTTCATCATCCGAAACTTTCAAGCCAATTCCCCCGAGGTATACGTTCTAAATCTCCTGGATTTACCGCAAAGGGAAGTTCCGAAATTTCTAACCATCTGCCTTTGGTTTTTCTCCAGGAGAAGCCAAGTTTCATTGTTCGTTTCAATTTGAAAAAAGTTTTCGAAAGTCGTTCGAATTCTTTAATACAAAATAATACCCTTAATTTCACTAAATTTTGCAATAGGTACACCACAAAATTTCCCTTCATTTTTCACCGAGTTAATTGTAACTCACGAGTGTTTATTGTAGCGCGCGACATCAAAATTACACTGTCAAGTTGTCCGGTCGCATTAATTCACGGTTGCGGTAACAGTCAACTAACCATTTTGCGAACGCGGGTCGGTCAAAATAGCTCCAACTTCGCGTGAAACGTAAGACAAACAGAGTTGCCGTTAATTAACGCACTTCATCCCGAGCATAAAAGGCATTCAGAATAATTCCCAAGTCGCGACATCGCACAAAATAATACCACCTCCATCCTTTAGAATTACAGTTATAATTATACAAAAAATCCTTTTGATTAATATGGAATTTTTCAGTACTTTAAAGTACTGTTATGGGCTTGAATTTATACCCCCCGTTCTCTCGTCCACTAACAGAAAACACATTGCCCGACTCCGCATGCCCCGACAATCAATTCCCCCTCCACGGCTATCCATCATCCCTCTAACGGTCATTAAAATTCTAATTGCAATCTTCCGCGAACCTTCCGTACTACCACCATCAATTCCGGCCCTCGCTCTACAACCCTCCTTCCCATAAAAGCGCGTAACAATAAAATTTCCTCCCGCGGAAAAATTTATCCCTCGTCTCCTCCCACTCGCGCGCGAAGCGAAGAAAGAAAAAAAAACTTCGGGGGTCATCTTCATAAATCGAAGCAGCGAGATTACAATTTCCGAGGTCCCGCAAAACTACTGCCGCCACCGGCTTCTGTATACTAGCCGCGTGTATACGCAGGTGATATAACTTTCGCTAATAACGTCGAGGTGGGAGGAGTAGCCGCAGCTAGAGGAACGAAACGAGGCCGCGCTAATGCGAAATGAATTAACGTTGCGTGTTTGCCGCGCGATTTCAATTTCTACGCGCGTGTTGTGTACGCGGCCGAAAATACGGCACCTAAGTGCTTTCTAATTTTTGGTGCCGCCACGGTGGAGGTGTGTGTTGGGCTCTGCGCAGAGAGGATTAACGCTGATGGCGGACAGAGCGGAATTTATCGCTGCGGTCTGTTAACGCGGATGGTAGTGATACGCGGACTGCGGGGGTAGTTTAGCTCGTTTTTTGTTTTGCTGCCTAATTAGAAACGCAATAAGGGAACATTACAAATTAAGAATTCGTAATGTTGCAATTTTAAAATTAAATTTTTTTGGACGCTTCTTTGGTATTGAATGAGCACTGATGTCGATAATTACATAGCATTGTAAACGAGTATTATTTTAAAAATAATCACACTAGCAGTACCATCCAATGCCTGAAATTGAACCAACAAATCCACTCAGCTAGCGATGCTTGGAGAAAAAAAAATTTAATTAAAATCCTGTACGAAATCTCTCTACAGGCATCGAAACAAACCGACGTTCCGGGAAACTCAATCGACGCACCTCCCCAAAGATACATAAGCACTGCACAAAACGCGGGAAAAATCTAATCTCGTGTAATGCGTGCCGATCTCTCTCTCTCTCTCTCTCTCTCTCTCTCTCTCTCTCTCTCTTCGTCTTTTTCATTAGAGATTGGCTGGCCCGTAAAATTCCGCGATCGGCCGCCGGGGCTTTGTGTGCAGCTCGCAAAGTTTATCACTCCCCCCGCGCGCGTCCCCTCCCGCTTTGAACTTTTTCATCAAAACTTTTCCGCTCTTTGATTCTCGCGGTCTTCGGGGGGGCGTCGGTGAACTTTTCTCAGGCCAGGTAAGGACTTGTGCCGTTTCTTCGTTTCGCTTCTCCTGGCGCCCGTATATTTTTTTCCCCCAACCCTATTTCTTTTCTTGCTGTGTTCCCGTTGCTATACAGTCCCGTGGCGCTGAAACTGTATTTGTTTCTCTTAGCAGTTCGATTCCCTTTATTTGGCCGAAATTAACTTTATCACCGTCCCGATTGAAATTCATTTTCTCTCGGGTACTTTCGTTCCTCGGGTATTTTCGTCATTTTACGGATTTGCCCGAGATTTTTCATTAGCAAAGAAGCTATAGCGGGTAAGAAAGCACTTCAAGTCGAATGAAAAAAAAGAAAAATATATAAAAAAGTCGAAGCGATCGAAAAATCCATAAAACCTTCAATACCAATATCTGTAAATAAGAAATCAGAGTTGGCGACCATCGCGTTCTTTTCTCTCTTCTTTTTCTCTTCCGCCGATCGATGATTTTCTCATATTAAAGGAAGCTTATATTAAAAGAATTTCCCCCTCCCCCTCTCTCATCGCTATATTTATACCCTCCCATCGCCATAATGCACCTTTTATTTTTCTCCCCGGGCGCTATCTCTTCCGCTCTATTTCACTTTTTATTATTAAAATTTTTGTCAATCTTTATCTCTCCCTCTCCTTCTCTCGTTTTCTTTCAACCCTCGGGCGCACCCCCTTTTCCCCCATTTCGTACCTGCGCCGACGCAGTCCAGTCGTTAAGTCAACTCGCCGGACAAGTTTTATACAGAAAGCCGGTGCGCGGTAGTCGCCGGCGGATAAAAGCGCGCGGGAAAAATAAAAGGTGCAAGAGGAGAGGAAGAAGGAAGGAAGGAAGGAGTACCGAACTTCCCGAAGTGCTTGAAAAACACTTTATTTCCAGGGACGCGAGCTTATGTATTTTTTGCGCTTCTTATTTCTCCTCCGCCACCGCCGCGCTGGCATTTAAAGCGAGGAGCCGGCGACTTCGATATTTTTCCTTCCTTGTTTCGCTTTAAGCTCGTTCGCCTCCTTTTTTTCAACCCCCCGCGCAAGGGGGTTAGCTGTGTCTTTTTCCCTTTCTTTGTGTGCAAACATACACATGGCTGCACAGCACACGTGTGTATGTATGGTCGGGGCTTCATTTTTCACTCACGGCGCGGCTGGAATTCTCTGATAAACAGAAGGGGGGGTTAAGGGATGCCCTCGTACTCGTGTACACAGCTACCCCCTGGTATCAACTCTCTTCTTTGTTTAGGATAATAATTTTGTGAGAAAACTCGTTTCGGGACAAATGTTTACTACTCCTTTAAATTGGCTCTAACGCCACATGCTGTTATATTTTGCCGCAGGAAAGGTTTTATATTACGAACAATGGCGCGAGAATGTTAAAAAAGTCTTCGGCGAAAAATTCCGGTATGACAGCCAACTGAAAGACAAAAGAAAATGTCTCGTCTCTTCAATATTTCTCTTATTTTTTCGCAATTTTCTGAAATCTTCTCACTGCTCGTTTTTTGAATTTAAATAGAGTCGTGCCGGTATAGCGACGAAGATAAAAATGTCATTTGGCGCAAGATTTTCTGCCAGATTCAGATATGATGGAAACTCGGTTGCAATTCCACGTATTTCAACTAAAAGTGTTTTCAAATCTAAATGACATTTTTCATGAGACTACTAGATTCAAAATTCAAAGAATACATTTTGTGCAATCTCTTTTAAGACCATAAGAATATCTCTTATTTGCCTGTGTTCATTATTTAGAATTATTCGAAACAAGTATATTGAAAACCACTTTATCTATTTATCAATATCCGATAATATCGAGTCCTAACGTTTACCAAGAATCGATATATCCTATTTCCTATCTTATTAAAATATTCATTCATCGCTACAATTAATTTAATACCTACTGCATTTACAACACAGTATATACAAAAAATATGCTAACATCTTCCCATTCCTACAAACCTTAAGAATGTCCATTATCCTCCGCGACCCGAAAGGCCTTCGACGAACCTATCCTCCTCCTCTTCTCCCTTCATGTCCGGTCACACGGCTACCACCAACACCCTCTTAGCCATCTAATTCGCGTGGCGCTACTCGGGTGTCTCAGCCTGAGGAGAAAGGACTATCCCTCAGGCGTTCGTGCGAGCTTTCAGCGCCTCTTATTTCAGCGTCGTCGACGAGACACCTGCACACGTCGTCGTATCGATCCTCCCGACGGCGTCAAACCTCGTTGCGACGGCGACTTTCGTCGAGAGGCTCCTGTCTCTCCGAGCTGGATGACGTTACACGGCAAAGCGACGTGCTTTTAGAGAGGAAGTGAGGAGAGAGAGAGGCGCTTTTAAAACAACACGGGAACACGCTTTCGATTACTTACGCCGTGGCGGAGGTGCTCCTGATTCCTGCGGAGAAGAAAGGCTTTTTCGGGCGAGGCTTGTGGTATTGACAAATGGGTTAGGGGAAGCTTCGTGGAGGCAGACAAGGATTTTGTTGTGTATAGGAATAAGGATGGTGCATTGATGAGTAGTGGAGGATAAACGATGGTAGTGAATGACGTCTATCAGTGTATTTATTGACACCTATGTTTTTAATGGGACATGTACAATAGTGATGAACCCAATATACGTTCAAGTGATGAATTCGTTATTCCTGGTACAATCAATCGTTGACCCACATCGAATCAATCCTCTAAACTGACGTATAAATTTGTACAATTAATATCCATCTACTAAGATTATGTTTAAGCAATTATATTGCTGCAATATAATATTCGCGAAACAGTTTCTAAATTTGGACAGTTGCCAAAGGTGGGTTTTCCGAAGCATACGCGCCCAGCAATTGCCATGCTCATAATGTTGTGAAATCAATGACTGAATTTGGATTGACGCCAGGACCACCGATCGAACGCGTGTGTCAGCAATTATCGCCGCTACGTTACGGGGACAGCTTTGACCGCTGGAATTATGGCCTTAGCGAATTTGCATAGAGATGTAAGGTTGCAATCTGGCCAAAGTTCAGCCGGCTATTATGCAATTTCCTACGACTAGCACAGCAGTTCTTTCGGTACTGTTGAATTATGGATTTACCCTTGCAAACGTATACATTGTTATGGTAAAAACTGCATAATTTTTTCGACTTGAAAGTGACAAATTTTGTATTTTGTGTTACACAAAGTCACCAACAACAAGATTCTCCTATCGTCTTACCCCCTCAAGACTCTGTAAATAATGCATTTCCAGCCTTTCTTCTTCCTCGCAAACATGCCCTCATTGATTCTCAAGTCCCCCCTGCTACTAGCTGCCTCCGGCATTGTCGAACACGAAAATCAGCGGAGCAAAAACAAAAGCCCGCCAACCGTGACGCCGATGGAATGGAAGAGAACGAAGAAGAAATCGGGTAAGCAAACCACCGACGGAAATTCGGATCGTCTTCGGCTCTCAAAAGACAAAAGGGTACTACTACAGCAACCCGGCCGAAAGCTCTAGCAGCCGAAACTGCTCGGAAAATCCGGGTACGCGCGTGGCGCGCGAACTGATCCATTATTCAAAAGATGCGCTAGCTCGCACGCTCGCTGCATCCGCTTATTTACCGGAGGGAAATACTGTCGCAGGCGCTATACGCAAAATTTCGGATTTGCGCACACATCATTCATTCCCTGTCGACCCTCGATGATCTTCTTTTTTCATTTTAGTAGCGCTGGTACTACTACTGCTGCTGCGCGCAACGAACTTTTGGAATTTAGATGGTTATTGATGCGATTTGAATTTCTTCGGGAGAGATGTGTGTAAAGTTCGCTGATGGCTTTTTGAAGTGAGGTGGGGAGGCTTTCGCCCGAAGTGTGCAATGTTGGGAAGTGGAGAAAGAAGGTAGCGCAAGTTTTTGGACTGATGGTGTAGTACTGCGATAGTAATGTGACTTTTATTGTTGGAATTGTGGATATATAAGTCAAAACGATGACAAAGTTTCCACTTTGTTGTTTTGATAATAAAGAAAACAACGATTTTGAGAATGAGTATGACGTTTTATAGCGATTCGCGGGAAAGAAAAATGGGTTACAAATATAGTTGAGGTGGAGGATATAGGGTTCACAATCATCAAAATTAATACCTAAGACGACGAGGGATGAAACTTTCGGTTCCATGAGACTTTTCCTGCCGGGGACCGACGTCTGGTTCCCTAATACATTAGCGTCGTCACTGTCAGATTAAGAAACTTCACATATTTGTACACATATACGACTTTTGAGATATACTCCCGCGTGTTATGCCGGGGGGTGAGGGGTATAAATATTGTAACTCGGTAGGGGGAGGCAAAACGTGTGCACCTCGCGTTCTTATCATAAAGTTTTAAGGAGCGAGAGGAGCCAGAAGTTTCTTTTCCCCCGTCGGGTGTATCTCTTTTCTCGTGTAAAAAAGAAAATAGATGGCGCTGGGGTCTCGTTAGAACGACCGGAATATGTATATATATATATATATATATATGGATTGAAGGTAGAGTACTTTGCGTGCGCGGTCTCTTTTTAATCTTACGTAATATTCCACTTATTATGATGGCATGAAATATTTAATAGTCGAAGCTATTACTTCTAAATTTATATATCCATTGTCCTGGAAAAGAAGTTGGTATTCTTAACTGTCCTCTTATGATTCTTCGCGTATTATTTCTGCGACGAAGCGCACTTTTTTTTACTCGCATTATCTTTTATGACAAAGTCTCGTTACTCATATTACTTGAAATAATCTACTCGTGGAAATTAATGAGCCAGACAGGTGAACCACTTTAGAACTAGAATAGAAATTAAACATGAAAAGTATGATTGTTTGTTTTACAATCCTTATAAAATTATCCTTCTCATAGCACAAAAGACATAACCAAACAATTATTTAAAACCTATCAGAGTACAGTAAACAAATTATACTCTTTCTTTCTAACCTCTAAACTACCACAATCGCCCTGAATATTCAAAAACCTCGGCGATAAAAATTTGTCGTGGCGCAACCACTGCGTGGCACAATAAACCCAAGCAAACGGAAACCCACAAAACCGCCGCCTCCGCTGTAGGTAACAATGAAAGAAAACGAGCCAATAACTCGCGCGCTCGAAACAGCGACAATCTTTAATACTCTCTCTTTAATACCTTTCTCTAGTACTCGCTGCTACCGTAGAAGAGGGGGGCACAACCGTCTTTTATTTACCCGCGCTTCCGCGAGCGCTAAGCATCCCGATAGAGGCGCCCATAAAACACGGGCTCGCGCCCCGTAACCACTTTCCTTCTCCCTCTCTCTCTCTCTCTTCTTCTACCTACCGCTGCGCGTCGTCTCTCTTTGGAATTACGGCGATGCCTCCTCGCGCCACAACAAATCTTGTCCCGAGCCGCTTTCCGCCGGAATCCGGCCTCGTTTATCTTCGCCCGGGTGGTGCAGGGTTGCAAGCGCGGAGAGGGGCAAGCTTCTTATGTGGGTGAGTGCAGCGCTAGTCGCTTTGACGGGCGATGAGGGGGTAGGGGGGGTTTCATTTTGTTGCGTTACCTACCTGCGCGCTCTTTGCCAGGGATTTTGAGTCTCGTGTAATATTGCGAGATTTTGGGGTGGAGGTTTATTGGATTTTTTTTTCTTCGGGGTGGTAGAGGTGGAGGTATTTGGTGGACGAAATGAACGTTGGGAGGTTGGTGTTGTTGGGTATAGTGGAAGCGATGAAGAAAGACTTTTGATGGAAAAAAATGTGCAATTTTGTTGAAAGTTGTTTCGTCGTAAATAAATTTGACTTTGTTTAGATGGTGACTTATAAAGAAGAAATCAATGCTTCTTGTAATCGCATGTCAGCAAAATGTTGTTGGTGGTGGCACTAATTGGTTTGTACTGCAGCTATTATTAACTTGTTGTACCTAAATGGGTTAAAGAGGTGAAATTCATTTTAGTGAAATTATAATGGAGTTTAGAACAGTGACCATAACAAACACAGTTCGTACCTTATAGCTTCATCCATGTATCTTATTAACTTTAAATTAAAAAAATGTTTTATGATTGATACAATTTCCACAAAACAAGAACAACCATCAAATATGTGTTAATCTGATAATTAGGTAGTTACTCACACATTCAATGTCATTATTCACTAAATAGCTAATTTATCTAAACATACTTGTTGATACAGCTCACAGACTAATTAATAAACCCAATTATTCAATGCGATTAATCATTTACGAGTATAAATAGGCACACACCATTATTACATTACCAAAGCACCGAATTATCCCGCGAGTTTCCTTAATCCCCACCCACCTCCCCTAACCGCTTACAAACTCCCTTGAACACGTCAATTTTTCACGTGCTGGATAATAATCTATCACTCACGTGCAGTAAATTACGGTTTTATAGCTCAATTAATCTAAGTAGCATGTTATATTTAAAGGGATTGTAAAATGCAAATACTGCGCGCGGAGCTGGGCAACTTCGAGGCGCAGGGTCGCAGAACTAATTAAATACACTATTAAGTGTTTTACTCGTGGGAGCTAAGTTGCGTCAAAGCCTTAGTAACGCGCGCTCGCTCGCGTATACGCAGAGGGTAAAAGGAAAATGCCCACGGCAATAATTTCCCTTACTACATTATTTCCTTGAAAATGAACCTTTTTAGCGTTAGCGCGCGCACGCGGTTGCCCGTGCCTGCGAAGAAACGAGAGCTTCGAAGGTAGATTCTTTCGTGGCAAGAGAAGGGAAGTAATTTTTTTTCTCTCCTCTTGCCTTCCTTAACGTACGGCTTTAGCTCTTTTACGTTGTAAAATCATGTTTTTTTTTTTATTAATTATGAGAAGAATGATTCTGCGGGGAGAATTTTATGGATAAAAAGAACTGTTGAAGTTTGGCGAGGGAAAAAAGATGGATAATTATACTGACATTAATGTGGTCTTTCATAAAATTTTCAAACCAATATTAATTTGCTTTGAAAGTAAGAAATATCGTCGGGGATGAGGGAGTTATGAAGCTTTATAAACATATTTCTATACTTTCTCTATTCAACCATCTCTTACCCCATTTACACAATTTTCTAACGACACGAAAAGAAATCGTAATTCCATAATTAGTTCAGAAACATACTATATTGAATAAAAAGAATACCATACAATGATCACCCACTAAAGAAATGTCTACTTCAAAGAACTACTTTAAAGCTCTATTTGCAATCAAATAAAGTGCCACGTCAAACAACCCAAAGGTGTGAAACATACAAACATCTACACCAATCTACACACACATAACCGACTACACTTCGCTCAATCCAAACCCCATAACTCCGTTCCATCCCTCCGCACATCAAACGCTCCGATCAATCAACGCCCCCTCCGCTCTCCTCTTTATCTTCGCGTCGTTAAACGCCGTTACGTCTTGGGAATTACAGCGCAGGGCCTCCTGCAGGCATTGTGCGCTTCTAGCGCGCGAAATTCCCTCGGGGGTTCCGCCGCTTATTTTTCATCATCGATCACCCACCCGCGACGACGGTGTCGTGTAAACACAGGTGTTTGAGCAGGAAAGAGGGGGGATGAGAAGTAAGCGCGAGGTTTGTCGAGAGGGTTAGGAGGATGGAGGATCAGGTTGGTGTTATTTCGGATACGTGTATGAAAAATGTTATGTAACGTGAGATTATGTTTGGAAATGAATGATACGTTTTGTTGGTTTCTTGTAAATTGACACATAGATTTCTTTCATTTTTCTGTAGTATTTCCGGTTGAACTTGAAAGGGATTTATGACAGCATTGTCAATGAATGTTTATCGTTTAAAAATTAGTATTTTGTTTAAAATTGTATAAATTTTAATGTTTATTATCCCTGAATTACTTACAAATTGTAATCCGCACATCATAAATAGATAATCGCTCGTACATATCCTACCACTAAACACATAAAGCTTTTAAACCAAACCACTTGAAATAATTTTAAACTGCTTTCGAAAACTACTTTCCAATTCCATAATATCTTGATCAGCAATTACCGGCCAACAAAATATTAACCCGCGCCATTACGGGCTTATTTTCCCGTAGCAGAGCTCGCAAGTATCGGCGCATTATTCACAGGCTACCGGCACATTAAATAGCCCCACCCCTGAAATTATTAATGAACCGACGACGAGCCGAGCGAATTGTTTCTCAAAATATTTCACAACCACACAGCCTCCTCGTCCTCCGCCCAAAACCGATAAACTTTTCATTGCCGCAGAGAAATTAAAGTCACCCCCGCGTGGCGTCGATTCGCTATTGATGCCTCGAATGAATCACGTTTATCTTCGCGTGCGCGAGTTACGATACAATAAAATACGCGCACGCGCGCGCGCTTGATAAATGACTGATACTCGTATTGTTATTGCGCACTCGGCGCGGGCCAATAAATACGCTGTCGTTATGTTAAAACGCGGTTAATGACGATGCGCAGGTGCAGCAATATTGCGCTTTGCGTTGTTTTTTTATATGCCAGTGTAAAGTGGAGACAAGCGATTTCAAGTGCAGTCAATAGGTTATTACTTTTAATGGAATAATATAATTTTTAAGTATAGTTTTTGGGGGATGAAAAAAATTTCTAGAATTTTTATCTAATCTGAACGATTAACGGATAATCGTTGAATTATTCTTAGTTAATCTATCGACAGTATTCCTAGTAATTTTATAAAATTGTGCGCATGATGACCAAAGCTATTATCTCGAATAGCTCGGGTGTTAAAAATACAAAGCAACCCTGCCACTAGAGTATGAGAAACCACTTATTCTATGTCCATCTCTCAAAAGTGTCCTTAAATTTTTTTAATTAAAAGGCAACAACACTACTACTACCGACGCTTACCACAGTCCTTACATTAATCTCTTATTCTTCTCCTCCTTTCTCTCTCTCTTTCCCTCATTGTCCCTCCTCTTTTCGCACTGTTTATATCTTCCTAATGGCCCTCTTCTCTTCGCGTATTGTTCCATTCTCCCTCTCTCTTCCTCCCTTTTTTCCATTTTCATCATTTTTTTTCTTCCACATGCGCTCTCTTTGTTTACCGTATGCGCGAGCGTGGATTTTTTTCCCCTTTGTATGTCTCTCTCTCTCTCTCTCTCCTCCCCTACGCTTCTAATCTCCGCGCATTTTTTTCCATCTCTTTTTGTTCGCGCGCGACCGCGTACGTGCGCTTTTTCAATATTTTCGCGCGTGCGCTTAAGCCCCCACTGTAATATTCATCGGCGTTTTCCAATTATTCTGCGGGTTTTGCGTGCACATGCGCGAAATTAGTTTCGCGTATAGTGCGGTGAACGAAGTCCGATGCATATGGTGTGTAGCGAAAAATTCTGGAGGTATACGCGTGATGTATAGAGAGTGATTCAGGTCATTGTGGATGCGACGATGGTGAGAATTTGGAATTTTTAGTTTTCGTATTGGGTGTCTGGATTTTATTACTAAATTCCATATAGACGTAAAAAAACGATGTGGAAGATCAAATTAAATATAACTTATTTTTGTATAACTGATGTATTATTTGTGATTAGTGAAATGGACAAACGTTTAATCTAAAATTACAAAAGTATTAGCTTTCATATGATAACAGTACGGTTCAAAATACATTAATCGTGTATATATTATAAAGATATATAAATATAGACCGCTGAGTAACCGTTCTCATGAATTTATTTTAATAAAAGTGTGTCGTCTTCTGCATTCAACTTACCTCCCAAGCACACTTTTCCACAGGAACAAACGCTGAAACATCTTTCAGTATCTCCTTTCACCCACTTATCCCATAAAACAAACGTTTAAACCCGCCCGAAAATGCTCACTTCACCCACATTCATATATCTCGACGCCACTTTCTTCCTCCTTTCATAATTCGCGCGAACTCGAGCACTACACCGAAGAAGACTACCCTATTCTCGAAAACCGAAAGAAAGAGAGAAAAAAAGTTGCCTTTTGCGTATAACGAGAAACTCGCACCCCGTCACGATGAAAGGAACAATAAGAGACAGAGAGAAACGCGAGGCCGATATAAACAGCGCGTGTTCGCTAGCACAGAGAGAGGAAGAGAGAAGCGAGCGGTTTGCCGCGCGTCCTGCCTTTGTAAGCTTTCTCTCCCTCTGGCCGAGAGCGGCTTTGAATATAACGACCGGCGGTTTGTCGCTGTAAAAATTTTGCACGAAACCCCCAGTGCTAGTACTCTAAAATCCATTACGAAAATACAGGTGCGCGTTGTCGAGGGGCAGTTTCGACGTCTGTCTCTACCTCTCGGCCTTTGTTCGGCTACGGTAGTGTGCGTAGGTGGCGAGGAACTTTTAATCCGATTGTCCAGGGTGCAGGCGGATGGACTTGGTTTTGGGGGATTTTTTACGGATGGGTTGAGGGGCTGGTATAGAAAGGAGTTCTGGGAAGAATGCAGATGTAAGAATTGTAAGTTGGATACTTTTTTTGTCATTTATCGTTGGATTTGTCATTGGTTCATGGGATCACGTATACAGTGATATGTGAAAGGAGAACTTATAGGATATTGAATGTTTGTCGAAATATTTTGATTCTCTTCATAAAATCCAGGTTGTCTGTGCATAGATTCTGCGTTTCTTTCTGTGCAACTAGAAATGATTTTAAAAACTGGAATTGATCGAATCATCTTAAACCAAAATATTTATCGCTTCCAGTTTCACTGACATATTTCTAGTATTATTTCAAAAATATAGAAAATTATAAAATTTTATTTATTTATATAGTTATATAACCAATACACCAATTTGCACTTATAAATATCTTCATCTGCCTCCACCAATTATTGCTCAATAATTCAACATGATAAATTTTATGCGACATTTATGTCCACTCATCAAATAAACGTATAAAAACGATGAAACGATATTTTTAATTAATTTGCGCGTATAATAAATTTTCGTGTAAAATCTCAATAACGATCATCGAGCATCGAAGGTACATTAGTGGCTTCGCATTAATCGAATTCCGCGATTCGAAAGTCGCAGTTCTCCGTAAATAAATATAATAATGCTCGAGCCTTTAAAATTAATTCCCCATTGATATTACCGATTTTGAATATTAATTTGGCGGTACAGATTATTCAGCAATTTCGCTATTCATCGCGTGTTTTCATTTCCGCGTCATCGAGTCATCTTTGCAGATCAAAGTTTTGATACGCCGGACCAATTTAATATTACCAGTTTAATTCAGCTAATGGATGTCAAACAAATTCGGCACAAAGCAACGAGTGCGTTGTGCATTAGGGCACATTAACCATTTATTGACAGTGCGCACTGTATTATAGTTGGCCCGTAATAAACCGGTCCAGGAAATTTGATGTTCATCCGTATTATTAACTGAGCCGATAATCGCGCCTCAACATATAATCCAAACACGTTGCCAAATGATAAATAATTCAATGAATTCGCGGTGAATTTGACGCTTTTAAAAAAAACCTCGTATCATCCTTTCTATTCAAGATACAAAATCCTAGTATTTCTAAAGCATTCTAAAATTCAAATTCACATTCTATTCGTAGAACTAAATTCAATCTAAAATTCCACAAGAAATTTTTAGTTTGCAATTCTAAGAAAGATTTGTCGAGTCATCCCCCTATTTTCCAAGAAAGCAGACATTTTTAAATAAAGTATTATCATCGTCGAATTATCGTCCCCTTTACCCCACCTCCATGGGTATGTTTGAGAAAGGAAGCTTTTCAGCGAGTATCTTGCCAGATATTTATGATTCTCTGGAAAAATATCCCGAAAATCCTCCGACCGAAAAAGATTCCGACGTTGAATCTTCCTTTCTTCTGCTTTCTCTCTCTCTACCTTCTCCCCGGTACTTGCATTATCATATTAAAGAATAATACGCGTTTACCCTCGCGCTGCTCAAACAATGTATAAAAGATTAAAGCGATAATTTCATTTCCACAGTCCAGAGTAAATCTTGGCCGAATAACGCCGCCCAGTGTGTGTTCTGCTGATTGCGCTAATTCGTTGAAATAATAATGTATATTGCCGAATTGATCAAATTTGCGGGAAATGGTGGGTCAATAATAAACATTATTTTTCTTTCATTTTGTGGATAGTCTTTTGTAGAGATTTATAAATTTCATAAAATAGATGTTATGAATTCGAAATTATATCTTCAATTCTCATAAAAGACCGTTGGTTCTCACGAATGGTAAATGCTACCTCTCAATTAATTAACCGTACCCACGATTCAATGGGTATATGCTCCAATACTATGTCAAACATAATAGTTTATTCATGCAACCAAAATGTATATACACCCTCTCCTAGATGATTCCAAATTTGATAATTACCTAGGCAGCGATCCTATTAATTTTAAAAACACCTTAACCAATAAGTAGACCAATAAACAGCAGACGACATTAAGTCCAACTATCAAGGAACAATTCCAGCAACTTCGCGATGACCAAATGAACTTAGCAATATCAAGCCACTATTAACCACATGACACCGCAGCTAATCAACCTCTAAATCCCGAACCGCCACATCATCATCATCTCGCCTCGTAAAGAGCCTCATATCAGGCGAGCTGGCGAAATCCCGGGGGCTCATCAAGCCATTTATTAATTAAACCAGGCCGACGGCCTCGTCACTTTTTCCCCACGTCACCTCGCCGTCTTTACATCCGCCCTTCGCTCGCCCGCCTGTGTGTGTATTATCCTATATGCTCTCTCTCCTTATTCTATATGGCACACATACACTTCCATACGATCTCGGAAGCGCCCGTAATCCCTATTGGATCTCTCGGCTGGAAGGTGGGGGGTGGGGTTGATAAAGGGTAAGCGTATGGCGGAGCGGAATCCCCTAAAATAAGACGCCGAGGTGGTTGTATATAAGCGCGAGATGGGCGAAAGCTGCTCTGCGAGGATACTTTTTTTTCTCCTCGCTGTGGTCGTGCGGAGGATGGGGGGAAGCTTTATTTTTCCTTGTAAAATCGAAGAGTATAGCTGGTTCAAGCTGAGCTATGGGGTTATTGTGACAGAAGATGGGACGTGTAGATGGCGCTGATGGTGGCGAGGGGAGACTCTTTGCGGTATCAAGATGAAATTGTGATTTGAAATGGTAAACTATTATCTAACCATAGATTCTTTTGTTTATTTAAATTTATATGATGACAATGACGATCAGAAGATGAAATCCAGTGAAAGAATAATTCAATTAAATTAGCTACTGGTGTCAGTTTTAGTCAGTATTGTATATACATAGGATTTGATATTAACTGTTCCTATTATCCTTAAACATCTGAAATATTGTAATAAGACTGTTCAACCAACTGCTCCTTTTAAATAAAAAACAAATGATGAAAGAATCATTGCGATGAATTTCCTCTACGCTCTTTTTCACATCCTCCACATACAAACCTTTCCATCTCTCAAAGCAACGTTATTCCACCAATTATCCCCTAGCATCTCCCTGACTCGCGCGCATACACACACACACACACACATACACACACACGCACAGAGCTTGCGAATGAATCGTCGAAAAAAATCGCTCGCCACTCGGAACTCGCCAGTTTATTTTTCACTCGAGCAACTCTCTCTCTCTCTCTCTCTCTCTCTCTCTCTCTCTCTCTCTCTCTCTCTCGGTCTCTTTATAAAAGCCGACTATCAAAGAATAATCGTTCCGCAGGCGTAGCGCCACGCGCTATATAGCCTTCGACTGATCGATAAGCTATTACCCCCCTCTCTCTCTCTCTCTTTCTATCTCTCTTCCTATCTCTCTTTCCAGTGCCGACTGCGCGACGCGATGGGCTTTTGAAAGAACCTCTGCCGACTTTTTCTCTCCCGGATTAAAATTCAAATGTTTGCCATTAATCGCGCGGCTGATAAAGGATGAGAAAAAGAGAGAGAGAGGAGGGATGTTTTTGATGCGCTTGCGCGGAAATTCGAGCGCGTTAATTTTCAGGGTTTTGTTTTATAGAGTGAGTGGGCGTACCTGTGCACATGTACATGTATATGGTGGGTGGTAGAAATTAGAGAATAAAGCACGCGGGATTTAATGCCATTGTTGCTGGTATGTATAGTGCTACGATGGACGCGACTTGGAGAGGTTAATGTTTTCTTTTTTTATGGGCAGGCGGAGGGTGAATGAGTGGGTCATTTTTCCCGTGAAAAATAGCATCGCGCGCCTCTTTGGCGGATTTAGCACTTTTGGACGTTGCTTTTTTTCCTGGGTGTACTAAAAATGACGAATAGTTGCTACCTCTTCACCAAATGTATAGACTTGTTTATTTTACAAAAATGTTCAGGGTAGAATAAAAAACCGTAAAAAACCTGTAGGCTTGATATAAATTGCTTCGAAAAATTCATGAGGTATAGGTAAATCATTGTAGGGTATGTTTCGTTTTAATAAAGTTTTAAAATGATATGACAATGGCACAGCTATTGTAGCGTTTAGCTTATATAACTAAATATAATTTAGATTAAAAAATTTTCTAAAAAAATCAAGTGATTACTGTGTCTTATTCACAAACTTCATTTTAGTGATTGATCTGAACTCTGTTATAAAATCATAATGCAGTAATAAAATTTGTAAACAATTGTATCATATTCTAATAACATCGTATTTAAAACAATAATACCTTGTAGGGTCAGTAAAGGCTTCCTCTCCCTTCCCAAAATGACAAAAAGCTACAATTAACTATACTTAAATTCACTCAACGACTGCTACACCAACCAAACCAAAGAATCCACAGGATTTTAAAAAACCCAAAACTAAACGTTAAAAACCGCCATTATTCTCTCGCGAAAACTCTTTACACACACGACTCCTTTCACCCGAAAACCATTTTCCCGCCACACCTATCAAAATTCTCGAGCCCCTCCTGAAAGCTCGCGCGAGCCGAAAAAAGAATCTTTCCCTCTCCCGACAGGTTCACCGACCTCTTTCACGAGTATATGTACACCTCGAGTGTCTCTCTTTCTCTCTTTCCCTGAGCAGCGCGAGAAAAGAGGCGCGACGGCGGCGGGCTGTTAAAGCGCCGCAGCGGAAAGTTTTCGGGGACGATGGTATAGCGACGGCATTGTGCGAAAATTAATTATTAGTCGCTGCGGGAAGAGAAAAGCGCCGCCACTGCCGTCGTCGTGGCTTCTTTGGTTCTCGGGGGTTTAAAGACCGCGCGCGTTTGATTTGGAACTGAGATGAGGTATATTGTGATGGAGATTTCTGGTTCGGCTGTACATTTAGTACTTTTTATCAGGTGATTAAATAATTAATAATGTATAAAATCATTTTGTTCCATTTAATTTTACCATACGTTGGAGGTCTCCTATTTTGTTTCTCCCGTCTAGCTTTGAAACAAACTGGAAAGGATGTCAATATGTCGCTGTTATATATTTAACTAATCTGATGCTTTCATTTTCAGATAATCCGTTCTATAAGCGGATATTCGCTTCGTTTTGAGATAAATTTTCTAGTTCTCATGCGAGGACATTCAAGCTTAAAATACAATTTCGATATTCTGACTAAGCAGTGTGTTAAAATGCTTTTAGCTTTGCACTTTTCGGCATTTTCCTACGAAAATGAACTTTGCGTCAGTTTTTAGGTTAATGTCAACATTTTTTACGCCATTAATTATCTTTATGCAGCGCTGTTTTGTCGTGTGACGAGTAAAAAGATTTATTCAAATGTATAAAATCACACGTGAATCTGGCCATTTAATTCATAAAATGGGAATAAATGTCAATTATTCTTTTTAAATTCGTATTTCATATATAAATAAATATATAATATATTTTTATTAAGAGAGGTTGGAAAACAAACGTTTATTAAAATATCGCATATCATGTGAATTTTTTACGAGAATATTTTAAACATCATTTCGTTATTATTCATTCTGAGAAAAGTTATACCTTTATTAATTACAATCAACAGTCATATTTTCATTACGAATTCCATTCGAACCCTAGCTTTTCTTTTTTCCAAATAAAAAAAACGCCAAACTGCGCTAATTTAATTACAGGCTGTACAATACTCATTGTTCATCGTTCCAAATTACTTTTCCCTGCCTACCAAAACTACTGCCCCATTCACGCCCAACAAGCCGAGGGTCAAAGCTCTCTTTCTTTTCCACATCCACTCACACACACATATACAAAAGTACACTCACGTATACGAAAAAAAGCCCGATAAAAAATTAAGTGGTCTGGCGCGAAATTCATAATTGTTTGAAAAAGGCGATGCGCGTTTGACGCTGGCGTCGCGCAAATTTTTAATGAGCCCGCGCGCGGAAATTATAATGCGCTTTTGTTTCGTTTAACGTTGAAGTGGGCGAGAAAGTACGTTAATTAAATGACGAAATTGTTTTTGCGAAGTTTGCGCGCGGCGTTTCTTCCTCGTTTTCCTTTTTTTTTTCTTTCTTTTCGGTCGACGATGCGTGCCTTTTGAGAGGGCTGTTTAGCCGGGTAATTGTGTAGGAAAATTGCCGTAGTTTTGGGTAATTAAATAATTAGCGCTGCGGAGATGTAATTATTTTTGGGATTGTGAAATAATGGAGAGAGAGAGAGATCGGGAGAAAAGAATCGTAGCGACTAATGATCAAATGATGGCCGGTTAGAAGATTTCATTTTCTTAATTAAATGAAAGCGAGGATGTAGATGTAGAGAGTTAAAGCTTTTATTTCGAGAGGAATGTCGACAATTAAAAGATAAGAGCCTGAATTTAAGTAGACGAAGCCCGAGGTTAGTGAGATGAATTATAATTTAATATTTAAATAATAATGCATAATTTTATGCTTATCGTTATAAATAGATAAGAGCAGAGATACAAACTTCTGCGTAATAGCATCATTTTTCCTTGATTACCCGTAAGAAAATGTTTTGAAAATATGTGAAGAAAATGTTTTTGTAGACTTGAAAAAAATATCGATACAAATGACAATTTCCACAAATTTTCTATTCTATAAAGATAATTTTAAAAGAAGAATTATTTCTTTAACTTCTCACGTCCTCCCATAATTTTAACTATTCACTCGTCCAGTAAACCATTTCCCATAACCTTCACAACCTAACGAAACAATTAAATCCTCCCATATTTTTCCTTTCCCCAATTAAATTTAAATGAGTCTGAAGTTTGCATCGTTGGAATGCAACGAAATAATGTTTTACAATTCATTAAAGTTATTAAGCAATGGAAATTTCATCTAAATCTTTGTTATAAAGTTATTCCATACTTTAAAACAATAAATTTACAC
>UXGD01001321.1:0-36311 GCA_900474315.1 Torymus auratus | reverse complement strand
TATATATATATATATACTTTTTAACAACTAGAAAAATATTGATTTATTGAAAAAAATTTATCCGTAACATACCTCTCATTTTTCCCTTTACAATAAAGATTAGATTTTGAATTTAATTTCTGTTACTGCCTTTTATAAAAGATTTTACTTTACAGTAAGTTATGTTGAATTCTATTGAATTTATAATATATATATATTTATATATCAATTTTACATTTGTTTTGACAACAAATTAATCATAATTTTTCCGAAACTATTTGTTTATTATTTTATATAAAGTACTGACAGTTTTCATTAAATTCTAATACAACAATAATTCTTTAGAGTTGTAAACATTTTTTATCGTAATCTGATTCTCTAATTACTCTTTTATCTCAAAAAATGTCATAAGAAGATTATTTTAAAATGAACATCATGAATCATTAAGGAAATACTTAAAAATTAAACTACGCACTCACGAAAAATAAAAAAAAAGAATTTTTAATTTTATCATAAATTTTTAAAAAAATTGCCCACTCTAGCAACTACACAGTAAAAATGAAAAATCTTTTAAAAAATCTGGGCTATAACTACTATATAGGTACGCTAAAAAAATTCGAATAAGTATCTTCATGAATTCAAGCCTTTGAAAACTACTCGTCGTTATAAATGTTCTAAGCGCGCATCTGCAAAGTAGAATAAAAAAAAAAGAAAATGCATATCCAAAAAGAGAGACACGCCGCAAGCAAGAAGCAAGTAGGTAAGTACTTATTTCGGTAAGATAAAGCACAGAGCAGAGAACAGCTGCTACCTAAGTATAATATCCTATGTGTGCACTGTGCACGCATCGGTCGCGCGCTTGCCAGCCCGTCGTCGTCGCATCCGCGTTCGCATAGCTATAGCCGCCGCAGTGTGTATACGCGCGCGCGCGCAGCCGCAACCTTTCGTGTGTCTCTCTCTCGCTCTCACTGTGCGTCTACCTCTACCTCCTGCTTAATTCGCGCGCGAGAGGTTAGGTTCCTATCGCCTTCTTTGTGTGCGTGTGTCAGCTCTCTCGCGTGTGAGTGTGCGTCCGTCGTCGTAATCCCCAGGTGTGCCCAGAGTAAACCGTGTGTGGAATCACCCGGGGGGGCATGGTGCCGTGAGGAGTTGCTGTTGCTGCTGCTGCTGCTGTCATCAGGAGAGGAAAGGAGCGCCGACCGACGCGCACCGTCGCCGAGGAAATGGCGGCCAGCCGCGGATACGGCAGCTCGGAGTAGCGCTACTTCTCGGGGAAGTGGTCACCTAGCTCGTCGTCGAGACGCCGTTTGAAAAGCCGCCGCCGCTGCTGCTGTTGCCCCTCGAGTGCACACAGCAGAGCAGTGAATGAAACTCAAAAAGCGCAAGAGCCTCTGCGCCCAGTGCGTGAGCATGCCAGCCAAGGTCTCTAAGAAGGTCGTAGGCATGATCATCCGCAGTCGCAAATCCATCATGAAGGACGGAGTCATCACGGTGAGTTGATGGTTATAGCTGCTTGAAGGGGGGATGTCAGGAGAGGCCTGTCGACAAAGTGCCCAGGCTGAACCGACAGCTGGCATAGCTGCCACGGATAGTCTGGCTTGAGGTGCAGCCTTGTTGTTGCAGTGGCTTACTGATGAGTTGCATTTATTTTGATGATGACAGCAGGTTGCAGGATAAAATTTATCACCGATGACAAAGGGCTGGTTAAGAGTATAAACTGATCGTGAGGTTTTATGAAATGTAGTACCTAGTGACCAAAAATGTGATTCTTATCAATCAAGAGTATGATTTATGCTAAAATCAAGAATGACAAGCTTATTAGGATGTCATATTTGCAAGTGGTTTGGATAATTTTGATAGAACGGCTTACAAACGGGGGAGCTGATATGCCAATTATTAAGATTTCCAATAAAACTGTTGAGTATAAGTCAGTAAACTGATAATATTATTACAGCCAATTTTTACAAAATTTAGAGCTAAAGAATATGCTTTGTTTAGGTAAAGATAATTAAATCTGACAGGAGAGAAAAAAAAGTTAAACACATTGTATCCAATCAAAGCACTTTAAAAATAGTATTATCTCAGAGTGTTTTAATGCTAGTCGTCTTATCAAAAATAATCATTATCTTGGGTAATTCCTTTGGCGCAGTCTTAATGGTACTCCCCAAAGAAAATACAGTGTTTCATGGAGCAGAGAAGGAAAATGGAGGTAATGAGTCAATAAAATAATATATTTTAAAAAAAATTGTTTATAATTGTTGAGTGCGTCATAGGCAGGGGTCAATAACATCATTGATTGAATTAGCAGCTCCAGTTAAAAATAGCTGTTGGATGATCATTTGAAACATATTTAATTACTTAGCTATATGTTTCCATTACTTTATCATGTTTGTTATTGATAACAAAAAAAAAATCTTGATCAACAAATAATTGCTTAAAAGTATAAAAATTAAATGATAATTTTATCATTTCTCTTTTCTCATGTTAAAGTATAAAATAATATTGATGGTTATTACTGGTACCAAACAGGTGGGAACAAAGTGAATTCTTTGTTCATGTGCTTATGAACTGACGTGTCACCTCATTGATAACTAGCTAGATTAAAGCACCTTTCATATTTCCCTCAGCAATTCATTTAATTTAATAAATAATATACGTTGTTTAAATGTATTATTTAGTGGATCAAATTTTCCATAAAATTAATTTCAACAAAACTCTTATATAAAAAAATACTGATAAGGAAATTTAATTTACTAGAATCCACATGTGCATTTATCATATATAACCTATAATGTAGCTCAAAACTTCCATTGAACAGCTTTTTTGCAATAGGACAGCCAGAATATACAGTTTCTCCTGAATATTCATCACGTTATATGTTAATTATTCTCGACCCTGCGCTCGAATATCTTTAAAATTATGCAACACCTACAGACGCGCATACACACAATCTAGTTGATAAAATTTAGAATACCGCGTTAATTTTACCATATGTTTTTCATTAGAAACATCGTCACGTGTATTCTTCGACATTACCGCCCTCAATTATCATTATTAACATTATAGAACGTACGTAAAAGCCAGACAATGTTAATTGCAACATCTCTCTAATGACCATGAATCACGACTCCCCCAACTTATCAACCCACCGCAATCGCAATCGCCATCTCAAATATATTTTTCGCGTACGAGACAGATCGCAACGATAAGTGTAATCTATCCAGAGAAGAAGAGAAAGAAATACTTAAAGAAAGAAAAAAAAACGACTTTTTGGTGTGCAGTGGGATTCTCGACCCAAAATCAAAATTCACGCTAAACACGTGCGCGCGCGGATTATAAGTAATCTCACAGCCGCTGCGGTGACGCAATTACGCTGGAGCTCCTGGGCATTAGGTGTGATCAAAGAGGTTTTGAATGAGAATATAGTTACTTTTCTCGTAATATGTCTTACGTCTTACGTCGTATACAGAAATGCATTCGTGTGCCTAGTGTTGCTCTTGCGGAGCGTTATTATCGTTACTTGTAATTCCAGTATACGAAACCGTGCTGATGTAGCTTTACTTTGCATTAATTTTCATCGCGCAGCGCTCGCGCAGATATTATTACCAGAGATAACAGTGAGAAAAGCGCGCACAGCTGTGGTAACGCGAAGAAGACACGTATAGATTTACAAGAGCGCAAGAAAAATCTCATACCAAAACAGACAAAAAGAACAATGATTTTTTTTACCGCGTTTTATTATAATACTATCGCCTCAAACCTCTATCATACGCGCATAAGAGTTACAATCAAGGATTTTAATATTATCTTGTATACTTATACTATATACAAAGAACTGGTTTTACGCATTTTTCAAAAAAATCATAGGTTGTATGCCATATTTTCTCGCGATAACTTTTAACGGTCGTGAAAGCGAAAAAAAAAGAATTACCCAGCATGTATACATCGTTCCGACTACCACCCGCAGCGGAAGACACAATTGTTGTTGTTTGCGTTTGCATAAAGGTAGCGAAGGATATTACGTTGTCACTCTTCGCTTCCTGCCGATAACGCGCGGAGAAAGCGTGCGCAGGCGCTCGTTCCGGTGGAATTTCAAAGGTAATTGGGTCGTTTTAGCGTGCGCGCGGCGCTTACGGAATAATAATTATCAGTTGCGCCTCGTTTATCAATTTCGTAAGCGTTTATATTATTAGCCGAAAAATTAGGATCTGCATAATATAAGCCGTCGAATTTGAAGTTATATATTGTATAAGTATTTTTGAAAGGATATACACACATTTAAATTGTCGAGGGGATACAATAATATGTACAGGATTGATAAACTGTAATTGTCGGAACGAAATTACTTCAATTACCATGAATGCTTCAAAATCACCGACGCTGTGATTGCCTGCTACCCGTGTCTAATTATACATGTTGCAATTCGATATAGCCGGAGGCGCCGTTAGACCGTCCAAAAGCGACGTGTGTTTCGTCAGGCTTTTTTAAATTTTTGTCGTAAAAACGCTTATATATACGTCACATTAGAGCGTAAAATCATCGTTTCAATGTTTCGACACCGCCTTCTATATTTTATACAAATTAGGGTAGCAAGTTGCCATTCCATTTGCTCCTGCAATGGTCATCTTTCGTTGGCCAACTCGTACACGTTGTGTCTGTAAAAGGTAGGAATGCGAATTGAATAAGGTAGCATAGGTGACTTTGCAAGCTTACATTTTACAAAAATGTGCACATCAGTGGAATGACTAAATAAACAATTTATTTGATTTCCTTCTCAAGTTTCTTGCATATCTTTACTTCTACGTCAATTCGATTTTTCTCAGAACATTCATGACACAAAATAAACTTTGAATATACAACATCACCTTGGAACCCGAAGTAGAAGAAGAGGAAGAAACTGCATTAGATAAAGCGATCGCGCGACCCGTGAATCAAAGATTACACAATGTCCGAGACTAAATCTCCCAGCGTAACGCAACACTCGTCATCTCTTTCAGCATTTTTATTCTCATACCAAATAATAACGTAAAATAGCTAAAAGAAAACTCTGAAAAAGTCCCTTATCCCCTCCTCGACACTCGCCGAAATTCCCACTCAACCTCGATGCGGCGTTTCACCTGTGACAGCGCCGCAACGACGCCTTATCTCGCGCGACATACACTGATGTGTGTGACTCACGTCTTCGTCAAGGCGAACCGGCGTTCATGCCCGCTGCTATCGCGCTCTTTTTTTGACTTTGTCGCCGCTGTACACGCTTCCTTTGTTGTAATTTGCGGCGGTGCGAGAGTTCTTTCATGTGTATAATGCGTGTGGGTGCCATGATGTTGTTTGTTTGCGTCCTTGAGACCGAGGCTTTTCTTCATTTTTAGTATACAGTATACTTATGGTTTTGTATAACGGAAAGTAACAACGTATAGATAATATAGTTTGCTAAAGAGGGGGAAGTAATATAAGGAACGAGTAAATTCACGTTTTATAATTTCCGTTGTGTAGGATATTTCAAATAATCATAACTGCTAAATTAAGAGCATAATCACCAGTACGCGAATAATCATTTCGCAAAGCAATCACGGTGATTTCATTCGCGCTTTTACCGTGAATCATTATTTATTATTAACAGATATAAGCGCGCGTGTTGTGCAAATTTAGCAATTAGTACTCGGGTTTGCGCTATAAATCGCTACCAAAACAAGGAACAATTAAGCATACATCAAAATACACGCTACAAAAATTTCGAACGTCACATTCGACCGGAGAAATACTACTATATAGCCTCGACCGAACCATATAGACGCGTTGCTCCACATGCGCGCGAGGGTCTCTCTGAATCATAGAAAATTGCCGCATAATTCGCGCGGATGAAAATTTGCCCTCAATATCCACTATATAGCCGTCGCGGTTTACTTGTCGTCGTATTGTACAACGATTCTAACAAAAAAGAAAAGATTCATACATTGCGAGTAATTATTGTACGTATATGCAAATGGATTCGGCGGTAATCCCGGTCTGTGTAAACTTTGCCACGTAGATAACCAAATTTAATTGCCGCGCTAGGAATTAGTTAAGAAAAGAGACATAGCGCACGTTATCTAGCTCTATTATATATGGGAGGAACGCAAACATATATACGTATATAAGGTATAGTGTATTAATGGATGTCGCTCGTTTCGCTGCGGTTTATCGAGTATTTTACGGGCGCCGGGCGAATGGTAAGTCACTGCGGGTGATTTTACGAGTCCGCGCTCGCGGTGTAGTGTGCTGATCTTACGTCGCAATATACAATCGCACATATGTTTTTCAAAAAATGATACGTGTAAGTATAACGCGCGTGGCGTTATATTATGATCCACATATTCAGACCCGAGTGATGTATATAAATATTCCCTTGTACATCCAGTAGCGTCTGCAGCAGCATTCGTCCACGTCGTCATTACTTATACTCCTACATCGTGCCCGAATTAATTAATCATCCCATTTATCCTCGAGATGAATTCATCCGAACGGGAGGAATTGTTCCCACGTGTGCGCGCTAGTATTATCATAATAATTTTTGACCTACTTCAGGTGGCAGCCGCTGATGAGAACTATATTACAAAGAAAATAACACCTCTCTGTAATCGAAAGCTCTCTCTTTCCTACTCCCTATAGTATAGCCCACGCGCGTGTATACAACACTACATATACAGCGGAGAACAAACAGAGAAAGAGCGGGTTAACTTTGTATTGGGATTCGCGGAATTCCCGCGTGGTGTGTAGCAGAGAGCACGGAGTACTCCCAAGTTTACAGAAAGTTACACGCACACACGTGAATTAATTGCGTTAAAGCTATACTCGAAGCTCGCGCGTTATAACTCAACCTGGTTGCGAGAGCTTTTGATAATTAATTCGATGTTTCTATCGCTTCCATTATTTAGTGAAATAAAGCATATAGCGCACTAAAAGTAAGAATCAGGTTCGACGTCCTATTAACCGCGCGGGAAGAAAACCGCAGCAGCAATAGGTGTTCCACTCGTTCGGGGTTATTAGCTCCTCTCTCGCGGCAATTTGCCCCGCCGCGCGCTGCAGCAGTCAAGGATATCGGCCGCGCTATATAGCTGCATCAGATTGCGAGCGCGAGTGTGGGAGGCTCTCTCGTGTATAGCGGTGATAAACGATCGCGGAAATGGCCGGGAGGGCGGCTAGGAAGCTATGTCGTATACCGAGGAGATGGGAGGAGGAAAAGGCTCCTTTTCGGCTGTGTATGTATACGTGAATGAGGGTCATGTGGTTCTTGTATATAAGTAAGATTTCTATGTACTTATACGCGATGAAAGTTTTTTTTAATTCATTTTCTAATTGCATCAAAATTTATAAGATTATAACATGACGAAACATAATCAAAACGCTTGTTGTGAAGTCAATATCACTTCTCGTGTTTTTAAAATTTTTCTTTCTTGATAGAAGATGTGCCATATAGTTTAATATCTACATATTTATTATTTTTTTCTAAATATGCTTATAGAAACATACAAAAAGGTCCTCCATACATATAAATACATCTAACAAATGATTTCTTTCAATCGTCGATCGGACAGAACCACCGAGCCTCGATATATCAGCGCTCTCATGCGACCATATCGTTTGGCGTGCGACACGTGCTATTATAACCGTCGAGGAAAGTTTTCCTCGCGCTCGCCTCTCAATGAGCGATTTATTGAGCCACTTTATTGTTGATCGGTGCGCGCGCCGAGAGAGCGAAAATTGCCGCCTCGCTGATCCCCTACACTGCAGCTATATATGTCCTCGGAACGAAGGTTTTTCAAGTCCTTAATATCATTGGCATATTAATTTGTTATAGGTTTTTTGAAAGTTCATCGGTGATTGCGCATTCGTTTACGCTTTCGGACTTGCAGAACTTTCGCTGTTCCGGGAAATTGCAATTTAGCGCGCGGAATTGCCGTTGTCGCGGTATACATCCGCCCGCTTTCTTTTTCCGTTTGTAGTTTTCAGCTAATTCTATAGGAAGCTGTCGTGACTTTCCGCGTACGAATTTCATTATTCAATGGATTCTACTGAGAACCAGAAAAGAAATTTTTTTATTAAATCGACCGTGATGCTTGTATTATAAAGTCAATTCAAAACTCCAGGAAACGACTAAAAAAGAAAAAGAAAATCAATCACCTAAGATAAAATCGATGCCGCTGAAAAGGTATCGCTGATCCGAGCGCTTCTCTCTCTTTTCGACCGCAGCTACACCACTCACCTATTCAAACGTAAGCTCTATATACGCGCTCGGAGGGAGCGGAAGATTTTTACGCTCCTCTTATCTTTATTGGGATTGACGAGCCGAGACGAGAATAGCATTAGAATTTTCGTTCACGGCGCCAGCTCTGATGACGAGTATCCTTTCCTCCTGTATATCATCGAACTATGTATCGTCACGTGCGGCCAACTTTGTTATTATATACCGGCGATTTTTATTGGGATTTTATATCTGCGGGACGCATTTTTACGAAGGATTCGGGGCTGCGTCGAAGGTTATAAAAGAACGGAATCCCGCATCAATGCCAAACTCATTAGAGTCAATTTTCGGCGACGAAACGATAAATTCTCATATAAACAGCTCGTTACGGGCGGGGCGTGCGCGTTTTGTAAATTCGACGTGCCTCGTGTTTTTCATTCATAATATTGTCGAACGAAATTGCAATTTTCGTGGAAGAAGGAGAGCGCGGTCGACTTGGAAAAGTAGGCTCGAATTACCGCGCGCTTGATTAATTTTCGCCAAATAAGTTTCCCTCTCGGCTGCGAACGATCGAATAACAATTCGGACGCTCACGCGCTACTGAAAAATCACACGTAAATTGCGGTTGTTGAATTTTTTTCAGGGAAGGTAAACCTAATACAAAATTTTATAAATGGAGGTCGTGATGTTTAAAAAATAACCAAGCCACAAGCCGTTATCTATTAAATTTGGATCATAAATTTTTTTTCATTCACGCCCACACACACTCGGGACACCAACCGTCGCGTACATGTAATGCCCATATTACATTATTATATATATATAGGCAGCGATGAACGGCCGACACTGACATTGCTCGGGCAATTACGGCCGTTTGTTTTCGCCCCAGTTATTTCTCGAGCGAAAGCCTGCCGCCGGCGGATAAGATATAGAAATGATGAGACGAAGAGATTGGTGATGAGCGGAGGACGGTTATACATATCATGAGCGCGTTTGGATGTTTGAAGGGAGAGGCTACGATGTGAATCGTCCCATTGTTATGAGAATCGCTCGGATAAAAAGTATCCGGTTAGATTTATCAAGCTTGAAATGTTGAAAAAAGGAAGTAGATGTTTCGAGTTTTCTCAAAAAACACGCGAACGAAATTGAAGAGGAAGTGTTGATTATTTCGAAGCTATTATTCTTTATTAATTTGGTACGTCCGTTGCAGTTTTTGAAACAATTCTATTCCATTGTCCACATTGCTATTCGCTCTTATAATTGCATAAAGACAATGCGCACTTTATATGCAATTTGAATACGATTAACTACGCGATATACCTTAACATTTGCATGTAAGCAAGTACAGAGGACGTAACCGCTGTACTGGGAGAGGAAGCGCCGTTTATGTAACGGAGATATACCCGGCAATCGAGATGGGAGTTGGCTCGTTTGATAGAGCGTCGACAAACACTTTTGATATTGCATTTTTTTCCCTACGAAAACGCGCTTGATATTGCGAATCGCGTACACATTATTATTTACCCAATGTGTAATAATATTTTTCTAGAAACTCCAGTTTTTAACATACGAAGTTTATATATTCTGCGAAATAATAATTTCAAATGCCGCGCTTGTATTTCAGAGAAAACTCTTTGCGCGCGCTGTGTAACGTAAAATTTTTCATAACATTCTAAAAGAATCATGCAAAGTAAAATCAGTCCTGGCTTGTAATATTAAGAATTACACGTGTCCTGTGTTGTTGTCGCAAGCGTATATATCGGGGCAAAAACCAGCATGTCATCAAATAATTATTACACGAGCCGATACACAAGAGCAGGCTCGTGAATAATGAAGGGATTACCTGGTGGAAAAAAAGGAGCGCAAAGTGTGTACATTCGAGAGAAGAAAATCGAGTGTCGTCATAATACTCGCACGATTGTTATTACGAGTATATACGAGCATGCGGTTATCTCTTGACTGTGTAGTGATGCACTGTATATTATTCAAGTGTACATCATGGGCTCGATTGATTGGGGAGAGACGAAGAAGTGCGTACTTAAGGGTCTTCGTTTGAATTATTACGGAGGTTGCGTCTGCGTGCGGATATATTTAATGGATATCACAGCACAGCGCTGATTCAGTTTGGGATATTTATGTTGAAACTCGTTATAACGCCGTGAGTCTCTGATTATACGGAAACGCTTTGAAGACCTTCATTATGCCTCGATTTATTATTAATATACAATCCTGAAAAGATATCGCATAGTTTATAGAAACCACATGAATTGTCGTATCCCAAAGCACTTAACCTAAATGGCAAAAAAGAGAACCCTGTAAACATTAGATTTTTCGCAAATATACGCTTTTTCCTCCGCTATATAACGAAACGATAGCGTGTGTCTTTGTGGCAAGCGCTTCCGCTAATAAGGGCGAGACGTTATTAAAACGCGCCGCTGCGGGGACATTAATTGACGTCGGGTGTGCGAGAGTACAAAGTAAATTGTAACACGTACGTAGAGCAGCTCATGATGCTCTCTATTCTTCGTATATATAACGAATATAATTATACCTCTCGTAGCCACCTATACACACGAACTTTGGAAACATATACACACCGTGAACTTAAAAAATCTCACGGGCCCACTTTGACTTTCTCTCTCTCTCATTCCAACCCGCCGCTATTTCCACATCCGCGTTCCGCCTATTTCTAGGCTCTTTTCACACCCGCGGTGTATATCGTGTTTCCTCATATCCCTACATCACCGTCCCTCGCTGCTACCGCTGCACTATGTCTATTTTCGCTGCAGTAGCGTCCACCGTCGCCGCTCATGTGAATTTATTTCCGCGGTTCGAGAATCCAGTATAGTTTAAGACTGATTAGAAGGTGGGAACGAGGAGAGATGGATGCCGTTGACTTTTATCCGGTGAGTGGTGCGATTATAATGGGGTTGTTCCTTTCTTACGTGACTATATCGTGCGATAAACACTTTCATTGGTTCTCCGAGGAGGATTACACCGCGTGTATAATTAGCTGTCATTCAACGCGGAAAATGTATTGACAAGCTTACAACCACCGCGTGTCTCCTCTCTATATTAAACGTCAATCGGCACAACCTCGAGAGACTCTCTCGAGTCTTTTATACAAAACGACGCGTACACGCCCGCGTAAATTAAATAAACACGAGCTCTTACCCACACACATAGACTCTTTATACTACTTACACACTTGTACTTACATAAGGCCCGCGGGTAAACCAGTTACAAGGTAAAGCCGCGTGGCTTTCAACTCTCGCCCCCTCGTGTATATAAGTGTATTTGTGTACATTAATAACGAGCGGGGGGGAAAAAAGCGCGCGGATTAGCGGTAAAAGGGAGATGAAGCAATCGATTTACCTATATATAAGTAATCGATTTCGTCGCGCGGAAATTCGGAGTAACGAGGCGCCCGCGAGTGGGATAACGAAGTTGATGGTCCCGGTAATTGATGCATCGACGACAGCAAAGTAGTACTAGAAGAAGAAGGTCGGAGATTTGTAGAGATCGATCTTTTCGGGTCGACTTATACGAGCCGCGCGCAACTAGTTCAAAGTTTTCGCGCGGTGACAAAGGAAAAAAAAGAAGAAGAAGAAGCAGCGCGTAGTTTTAACTATATATATATATCGAACGTAACTTTTCTTATGCTTCCTATAATCAAAAACTCATCGGTCAATCCTTATATATACACATATATACTTTTTCTCCGCGTGGTATGAAAGATAATATTCATCGCTATATAGAAGATGTAGCAGCTCTATGCTTTTCCAGGCCGCGCGTCGGGTACGCCATTAAAATTCATGCGACGCGCGAGCGCGGCACACGGATTGGGGTGAAAATCCGCACCCCGGGTAGAATGCGAGATATATTGCGCGGCGAGATTTGTTGTTTGTAATGCGGCAAAAGTGTGCTTTATACTTCTTCGCTCCAACATTTCTCCTTCCTCATTTTTCTCGTCATGCCTTATAATATCCAAGCCACGTATACCTGCGACATCATAACCGCGTGTAACCCACCTCCACACCACAACAATAGCAAGCAATAATTACATATACATACCGATCGCATCGCGCGGATAATAATCAGCTCGTTGTATCCCTACATTATACACATCGCATTATATAGACACACGACACCTCATTCATTCACCACGCACACGCACGTGTTGTGTCGAGCCTCGCGCGCACGCGCATCACACATCCTCCTCCTCCTCCTACTCCTGCGCATGCGCTTTTTCATCCCCCTATTATACACATACCCACACACAAGCTCGCCCTGCTGCTGGCAATGCGGACTCTCCCTCTCTATCTCTCTCTTTCCTCTGGCGCCCCGATGATCTCTATTAATAAAATCTCGCTCCGCCTCTATCTTCCTCCCTCTCTCTCCCACGAAGCTCCCGTTCCCACACCGCACGAGAGCGATAGCAAAAAAAAAAAATAATAATCACAGCCCACACACACACGCACACGTACATAAAGTAGAGGAGGGTGGGGGAGTTCTCTCGCCGTGACATTGACGGCGGCGCTCAAGGTATGCGCGCGCGCTTCGGCCCAGATGCGAGAGAGCTTTATTCCCCTATACGCTCCGGCGCAGCAGCAGTAGCCGAGTCGTCAGTCTCGCCGTCGTCGCCGCCGCGTTGTTATCCTGGGGGGCGACGAGCTCGCGAGCGCGCGCGCGCGCATACACTAGAGAGAAAGACGGACGTAGACAGATACTGCGCGGGCGCGCTGCCGATTATTGATCTCTCGCTCTCCCGTAGCCGCCGCCGCTGTCGTCGTCGTCGTCTGCTCTATCTCTATATACGAGGTAGCAGCAGCGTCCACCACGCGTCTGTATAAACGCGGCACACACACGCGCCCGCGCGCGCGCGATGTGATATACATCATCCGGGACCGTTCATTGTCAGCAGTGTGGACGATGATGTCGTCGTCCCCGTCGTCGCCGTCGTCCGCGTCGTCCCGCTGAAGACAGTGTCTTTGTGAGTGTGTGTGTGCGTGTGTGCGTTGGCAAGGTGTACAACTCAGCGTACAAGAGCAGAGCGTTACATCGTCATAACAATAATCCTGGACGCGATGGCGAGGGCCGTGTCGCAGGTGAAGATCACAAGACAGCAGCGAGCGGCGAGGCCAGCAGTGCAGCAGCAGCAGGAGCAAGAGCAACAGTCAGCATCAGCATCATCGCGACGACGATAATGATAATGAGGGGATGATGGAACGGCTCAAGTGAGAGGGGGGGCGCGCGCCGCGGACGACGAAGACGACACACGTGTGTTGTTGTCGGGGCGGCAGCTAATACCACCGAGATCATCGGCCAAGGCGACGACATCAGGGGAGAGAGGAGAGCGCATGAGCCCGGGCGCCCTGGACGCGGAGGCCCTCGGAGGTGGCGGGCCGTCCTCGTCGAGCGGCGTAGCGCAGCCCAATATGGGCTGCTGCAGCCCGGCTGAGGAGGCGGCACCCGAGGGCCCCGAGGACGCCGATAGACACGGCGAGCCCTCGTTGGCGCACCGCTGCTACCAGCACCTCAAGGTCAGCTCCACTCTCTTCTTGCTACTGATCTGTCATGAGATCAGCTGTGGGAAAGCGCAATGTGCGCTAGAGAGAACACGCCATATAGTGCTGGTTTATGTAGGCTAACCACGTGACCGAGATCCTCAGCGTGCGGTTTGATCCGAAATGCAGCAGCTTGCGCGGGATTTGCTTGTATATTGATATTACACGCGCCAATGACCGAACGACAAACACACTTTCGTTTTGTGTTTTCTTTTTTTTTGTCGTCTTTAAACGCGGCCGCAAGCGTTCATCAGTCCCGATTAATTTTTCATAGCCGCCAGGGCCGCAGCCGCCCGCATGATCGATTTCCCGCGCTATGGGCACTCTCTCTGTGTATATATACACACATGTATCAGTGAACGACCGTATATGTGTGTGTATATACCACACGAGGTGTGTGATTCTTTTATTTACAAGCGACGGCGCCGAGGATGGCGGTTCGCGCTGGTTTAATTGGCCGAGTGCGTTGATTAATGGGCGCTATGATATGCTCTGCGATCGGTTAAGTGAGTTGTTGATTGCTGCGACCGGATAGAATTTTATACGCGGCATATATGCGTTTCGGAAAATTATTTTGCACGAGTGTGGCTGGCCCGCACACGCGGTTAATTATAACAGAGAGTCAAGGCGACGTGGAGGTTTCTTAAAATGACATAAAAGCGGGTACGCGTTATATGAGATAGATATATAAGGAAGTCGTGTGTAGTGCAGTTAATGTAGCGCCGAAGGTGTGCGCGTATACGTTATACGCTATAAAAAGACGACTGCAGCCGCGCTATATGGATAATCTATAATTAAATTCCCGATGAGACGCGCGCGCGTGTACAGATACCGGGATGCGCGCCAAGTTATTCGAAAAAATTTATATATTTCGGTTCGATAATTGCCGTACTACTCGAATGCGTCAGCGGTGAAGGAATTTCGTTCGGATGCTTCGCTGAGGTGGTATCTATTGATTAGGATACCTCCGATAGATGCGTATAGTATGTCTGAATATATATAGCGGATTTTTTCTTGGTTTGGGAGGGAGGAGATTTATAAAAGGGCCGACGAAATTCTATTAAATTAGCGTATATAGCGGCGGAGATATACATGTAATGTATATAGTGCGCGATGTGAATAAAACGTCACGGTTCCATTCATGCGAAAATTATACATGTGCTCCGGTTTCTGCTATTATTATCGTGGCATCGTAGCCGTTATTGAAGCTATGATAGCTGCAGTATAACAGTTATACATTTATATTTTCACCTATATTTATTTTACGACGCTTTTTGTATGCTAATATATAGGGCACTAATTTAATTGAACAAACGATAAAGTAGCCAAAAAAAAAAGAATAATTTATTTTAGAGATTTTTTGCCAAATATCCCTCGCCTGCACACAAAGCTGCACCCAGCCAAAAAAACGAGCCCTTCATTCATAAAAAAAAAATAAAATGTACATGTTTGTTTATTTTTGATGCAACAGACTTCGGGCGTGGGGGAGGCGTCGATGTACCACGCGCTGGTCGTGATCTTCCTGGAGTTCTTCGCGTGGGGCCTGCTGACGATGCCGGTGATATCGGTGCTGAACGAGACCTTCCCGGACCACACGTTCCTCATGAACGGCCTGATAATGGGCATCAAGGGTATCCTCTCGTTCCTCTCGGCGCCGTTGATCGGCGCCCTGTCCGACGTCTGGGGCCGCAAGTTCTTTCTACTCATCACCGTGGCCTTCACCTGCGCCCCCATACCGCTCATGAGCATCAACACCTGGTGGTTCTTCGCTATGATATCGATTAGCGGCGTCTTCGCCTGCACCTTCTCCGTCGTATTCGCTTACGTCGCGGATATCACGGAGGAGAGCCAGAGATCGAGAGCCTACGGACGGGTGAGTTTAGCTTTTTTTTAATAATAATACTAAATGATATGAGTTATTCGAATATCTCTTTCTCGCGTTTATTTATACATAAAATCAATACGTGAATAATAAAGAAAATTAAAACTGTCAGACCTTGTTGTCATATTATATATTTTTAGTTTCGATGGTCATCACGATCGCGCTAATTCAATTCATTTATTAGTTCCTATAATCATGAAAATTGCCTTTTATAAAGTCTAATCTACCTAATGCGGGTATAAATGTATATATTCGACAAAACCATATGTGGGATGTTTATTATTATCGGGAAATCTATATATCGTGGGTTTGAAAAGGTACGTACACATACGTATATACACAAAAACGTGCCTTATCAGGAGTCTACGACCGCGTCGGGTCAGGTTTCGGGTCGGTTAACTCTTTTCAGCACATTGACATTTTTATTTTTGGCTATATATTTACATTCCATTTACTATTCCATTTACTCATCGGCCAATAATTTTTTTTAACTTTTATACAAACGCGGTTCAATAAAAATTGAGAAATCTTATATTCCCAAAACGCGATGCACATCAAGTCAATCCCCTATGGTATACAGCAGGCATATACCTATACATAAATACAGACCTCGACACAGGCGGACAAATCAATTCCAATACACTGCACACGTCGTCTTCCGACGAATATAGCATCTCGCCGCTGGGGGTTTAATTTTTCAGGGAAATCCCATCTTCGACGGCTATTCGGAGATTAATTAGCCTCCCCCGGTATTGTATAAATAGACATATATGCCGGGAGGGGGCGAAGAGATGAATGGCCCCCGTACGAGCCGCGACGATTGTTTCGTTTGGCCGCGGGGAGGGATATATTGTTCAGCGAAAAAGGCATGTGATGTGTGTTGGTATAATATCGACGGTTAGGTTTATTGGCCGGCGGGTTTATATCGAGCTTGTAAAACTACTTTACGAGTCATTGCAGAGTTTGAGTATAATGCGGGAGTTTATGCGCTTTAAAGCCTATAATTACGTTTAGCGGCGACCCAAGAATTCGCTGAAATCGCTGACGTACTTCGAAAAGTGTTTTATGTATGTTTAAAATAAATCTTTGAAAGTGGGAAAAATTTTTTTCAAATAAAAAAAAAATTCGAGTCCGACACGTCGGTATTCTCGTTATTAATGTATTTTCGAATTCGCCTGGCAACTATGAGCATGACCGAATCCTCCCGGGGATTATTACGTCAGCGTTCCGAGAAATTGCGAGGCTCTATACGAATCCATTTTTCCAATTTCCTTTTTTTTTCTCCCTCGACTTTCGGTTCATTATACGCGACGCGTGCGGTATATATCGGCGCTCGCGTGACGGCAAATTGGACGGATTGAGCGGATTTGCGAGTGAAACTGACGTGGATGGAGAAGTTTAGATACAAATTTAGTCTAACATTCAGCTATTCTCTTTTATTATCCCGTAAAAATTACAACAAAACACCTCAGGAACCGGAAACCATCGCGTCCTCCGCTGCATCGTTATACCGCAACGCTGACGTCAGCGAGGTTTATAATAAAATATTTCGTGTTACACGAAAATCGCCGCGTGAGATCGAAATAATCCAGCGCGGGCGCACCGATGAAGTATGCAGCATGCATGTGCAACAACGGCCCACGGCTTTATATTTAGAAACGCGGATCTCGAATAAGACGGTTTCCGCAACGCGGGCTTTTTAATTTTTTCTTCAACAACCTAATTCAAGTTTTCGTACAGTGTAATATGCGGTATATTTTTAGACGTCGCCGTAATGGATGACCAATCCGACCAACGAATCCAGTCGTCATGTTTTTCATATAGCGCGTATTGTTCATTTCATAATTATACGATGGGTTTACGTAGCGCGCCTTAAAATAGGAATTAACAGGTATACGACACTCCTTATACTTCCGCCTCATACCGCATTACACTAAAAACACATCACATCATCAAGCTAAACACTTGACGACCAGTGGTAAAAAAAAAAAATTAATCCCTTGTTTAAGTACCGCACTGTAATTATACACATTCCCCTCCCGCAGTACCGGAGGGCAAGGCTACATATAGCGATCGATCTAAATCGCTCTAACACGCGGAGCGTGCGCTACTCACAAAGAGAGAAAAAAAAACAAACGTGCAAATCGACGCGCATTCGGACTTATTACATACACACTGAGAGCGCAAACATGAGAAAGGTGGAAATCGATATATAGCCGCGAAAGTATGTTTGTGTGAGCTACCGCGGCGGTAGCGCCGGTATTGATTTTATTGTGTATGATTTCTATAATAAAGTAAATCCGGAACAGCCGAGGATTGTGTGCATATATATATGCGGATAAGAATGCGGACTTTTTTTCTCTCTCGCTGCTGAGGAATAGGAGAACGAGAGGCTTTGGTATCATTGATATGACTGCAGTTTAATTAATTTGCGTGTCGTGCGAGAAATGGTCATTTTTTTTCGTCTTTCTCGGGTTTACAATTTCGGTTGTGTAAAAAACAAACGAACCGTAATATATTTAATTAAATCGAGGGGCGATAAGCTTTTTTAAGGAACGCTCGGATAAGAGCGTTTGTAATTTAATCACCCAGTTTTTTATTAGTTCTATTTAATACGGTTACATTTGCAGGTATCGGCGACATTCGCCGCGAGCATGGTGATAAGCCCGGCGATGGGCGCGTTCACGATGACGACGTACGGCGAGAACGTAGTGGTAGCCCTGGCGACGGCCATCGCCATCCTTGACGTCTTCTTCATCCTGGTGGCGGTGCCGGAGAGTCTGCCCGAGAAGGCCCGACCGCCCGTGCCGATATCATGGGAGCAGGCCGATCCTTTTGCCGCCCTCGGAAAGGTAAACATATATAGTACTATAATTTTTTTGTTATTTCGACTTTGAAAATGGAAAATAATAACTGCCGTTGTTTCGCGTTTAAAAGCTGTAAAGTTCTATTTAGTTTAACTCTCGAGTCTTTAAATCGTATTACATACAATTCAGCTCAGAAACGCAGTAGAATTAAAGTCTATATAATTATCGAGAGTTCTCGTTTTTATTATTTTTTTAAATACAACAAAAAGGAAAGTCGGTCAAACGTGTTTTAAGGACAGTATCGCGTGCAAGTAGATAAAGTTACGTATCCGCGGCAAGACACGGTCCCACTGCTATACTGCTGTTAAACTTTTTTTTTCGCTCTATTCGAGAGCCAGTGCGAGGCGTTTCTTTTATGTAAATTAATAAAAGTTTTTTTTGCCGAGAAAGATTTATCGCTGAAAGTATGTATTAATAAACTTTGTTAATTACGCGCGCGCGCGCCGCGTATATTGTAATTTTTAATTATGAGAAAAGTAATTACACGATCTGTGTGTTATATAGAAGAGTTAATCAGGAACGCGCGCGGCGTTATATTACTTCTTTAGAAAAAAGAAACCTTTTGAAAGCTCTTTTGGACCTTTTCTAAAGATCAAAGGTTCATTATTACATGTATATATACGTACACGGCTACCCACGTATATTCCACTAAAGTACGGAATACTAGATCTAAAACATTCCCATCGAATTTTTCGTCATCAGATTGTAGGCGATATATATATTCCAGTTCGCTTCCCGGGAGACAGTAAAAAAAGTGCTTGAAAACGCTAGAGTAGGTATAGTTGAAAGTTTGAAACTGGCTTTATACAGCGCCAGAAGTTTCTTTCTCCCCCCGCTGTTGAACTTGCGCGGCTCTTGTTTATTTTACGTAAACAAGTCTGTCGAGGGCCACGCGTCCGTTCGCAGAACTTGCTGGAAAAATATATATTGTTTGCCACGGAAAATCCCATCCACGTAAATAAATATAGGTCACGTATAGGTGGGTAAAAAACTATATAAAAATCGTTTTTTTCACAGGTGGGAAAGGACCACACGATCCTGATGCTGTGCGTGACGGTGTTCCTGAGCTACCTGCCCGAGGCCGGCCAGTACAGCTGCATCTTCGTCTACCTGAAGCTCGCCATGGGCTTCTCAGCGACGATGGTCGCGATCTTCATCGCCGTCGTCGGTATACTCTCCGTCTTCGCTCAGATAATGCTCGGGCCGCTGATGCGCACACTCGGCGGCAAGCATACCATCATGCTCGGACTCCTGTTCGAGCTGCTGCAGCTCATGTGGTATGGCTTCGGATCGCAGACCTGGTGAGTTTCGCTATAAAACTCTTTTTCGGTTTCTTTTATGTGTAGGATATGATGGAGATGTGATGGAATTGTATATGTACTTTGTTCTTTTGCAAAATTCACTTTTCGAAGTTTTAATGATTACTTTGGCTGATGCTGTTAGGATACTGTAGTATAATTTTAATTATAGTTGGAAGAAACATCTGGCCAAGTTTTGTGGATTGAAATAATCAGGTTTATAAAGTCTTAGGTTCAATTTTGAATATTATATTGCAAAATTTTACGTTAGAACTATAACAGTATGAAAGCTTGACAATTTCGAAACCATAGTGTATTACGGATTTTGATATTACTATTTTTTTATTTGGAATTTAAATAAATTAAATTTAAATAAATATAATAATTAAATAAAAATACTATTCAATGATTAGAAATTAGAAAACTTTTTTTATAAATCTATAATAACGGAGACCTTATGAACGAAATCAAGTGGAAAATTCCGTTAGAATGTATTCAAATACGATAAAGAACCGATATCTTTTAATTGGATTTATGAATGTTTATACAATAAACTTTTCTCTTTATAACTCTGCAAAAGAGTCCTTTTCGAAGCTTCGAGAAGAAACCAGCATTTCATTTCCCTCCTTCTCTTATTACAGGATGATGTGGGCGGCGGGCGTGCTCGCCTCGGTGTCGTCGATCACGTACCCGGCGATCTCGGCCTTCGTTTCGATGCACTCGGATGCTGACAAGCAGGGCCTCGCTCAGGGTATGATCACCGGGATGCGGGGCCTTTGCAACGGCCTCGGGCCCGCCATGTTCGGCGTCATATTCTACCTGTTCCACGTCGACCTCAACGACAGGACGCCATCGTTGCCCCTCAAGCCGGCGCTCCTCGACGAGAACAATAACACGGGAACTGCCACGCACCTCGATATCATGCCTCAGGTACAGGTAGAGAAGAGTTATCTATATTTTCTTTTATCTATTGTATAATGCCTAAGAAAGTATGAATTCGCACTTTGGTATAGAGTAGGAAAAATATTAGCGTGCAAACGCTACTGGGATGCATTAAAAATATATAAATAAATAAATGAATAAAATAATTTTTATACTAATTGATGTTTGTTTGTTTTACAGCTAATACCAGGACCTCCCTTTGTATTCGGTGCATTATTGGTAATTTGCGCGCTACTGGTAGCTGCCTTTATCCCTGAAGCACCTCCGATGATAACGGGGCAGCTACACCATTCTTCTACCTCCCGGAGGCCTTCCGGTAAATACGCATATCAAAAATGTACGTTACAACTTACCACCATACAAACTGAGAAGGATAATTCTGGTGGTGGGTCTCTCATGAAGTCGAGTATATATGCATATTATAATTATTAAAGACTAAAACAAGGATATCTATATATTTGCATCAGCTCTCTTTCTACCTTTTTCTCTATATAGTCTTTTCTCTTCGGTTTTTTTCCTTTTTTGAGCGCTGATTTCAATTCGCGTGTGGGTGATTTGAAAATGTTTCTAACGAACGGACGGCATGTTTTTCCTCTTGACAATTATTGCAACAACGCGGTTATCGGGGAAATAAGCTTCCAAAGGTGTTTGGATAAGCATGCGGCTGTCACCATTTTTTGCTGTTTGCTGCGCATTAAAAGGCAGAGTTTCTTTGCTTACTAACATTTCATTGAGTGTCGAGAACTACACTTTTTCTGCGATTTCTACTAACATCCATACTTCTTGTATACATTACTTTCTTACGATTCGCAGAAAATTTTGGGTTCTCTTTCATAAAAATAATTTTGCAACAATTTAGATTTTAACGTATAAATATTGAAGAAATTAATTTTATAAAGTACTTGATAAAAAAAATTTAATGACCATACTGTTGCATGATTATTTCGGTATCATACATATGTCAAGTCATAATTTATAAGAAAAACTTATAGTTATAAATAAAAAATCAATTTCAGTTTCAATACTTTCTCAATCAGCATGAATGGATATTATAATTATTTTTTAAGAAAATTGTCGAGAAAGCATTGTAACTATAAGTCACTATGGGAAAAGTTTTCTGTCAAGTTGAACACTAGACTCTTATTAAATTCTTTTACGATAACCTTGTAGGAAATTATTATCACTTTGACAATAATTCACTCTTAAAGACATCATAAAGATTAAACATTATTTTATAACAAACAAGCGAAAACTTTTCTCACTCAATATTCACATAATTAATCGTACCATGTCATTCGGTAACCTCAACCACTCCCATATCTAATTTCTGTTGAATTTTTCACAGGCCTCTCGCTAGATGTTCACTACGAGACCGATAGGATAAGCAGCGGCAGAGGTAAGGTCGGGCCCCTGTCACCACTAGTCGACAATTGCAACTCGGCGGCGCTTTAACGGACGCAGAAGCAGCAGCAGCTAATGCAGAAGCAAAAGCAGCAGCAGCCGGCACAAAGTACCCAAGTATAAAATAATAATCTGGCGGACGCGACGACGTAGTCGCCGCCCTGAGGTGCGTGTGCGTGGGCGCGCGGCGTACGCGCGCTCGCTTTCGCTTCCACCGACGACGTCAGAGGGATACATACCTAACACACACACATACACGCACACGCACATACATGAACACACACGGACACGGACATCAAGAGACACGTATTATACATACATATACATGTTCAGGAAGACAGAGAAGGAGAGGGGGGGAGGAGTGCAGCACAGAGGAGTGCGTGCTCGACTGATCCACCGGTGAAAATGTTGCGAGTCGCTGATAGACGTTGTGTGCAGCCTATCACACGCGCGCGTTATTGAGATACTTGCGAGACGATGATTATGATAATGATGATACATGGTGAGTGGCGAGCTCTGACGTTTCGTTGATTCTGTGGGTTTTCTTTAATAATTGAGAGTACGTAGATGGGTGAGAGAGAGAATGTGTGTCGCAGATGCGACGGTGTTGTGTTATTATATAAGCATTGTAACGTCGTATCGATTTTGTCGAAGCTGATTGATTTAAACGAAAATCGCTCGCGAAGACGTGCTTGGTCAAATAGTTCGTTGTGACGAGCGAGTCGCGTGTATAACGAAATGGAGTGTTCGATCAAGCTCGTTCGAGGCAATTGTTTTTCTCTCAATTCAACAAAAGTTATTTTGAGTGCACGTATTATTATACGCCTACTCGTCAAATGCAATCTCTGTCTTCTGCTTCGAGACGCGGACTCTGAGCGTCTCTTAATCAACAATGGAGGAGACACATTAAAAACATGAAATATATCGTTAGGTTGTGAAAGAAAATCATTTTAAAAAATATGAAAAAAAAACAATAGAAGAACCGTTAAACAAACAATAATAATAAGGTAGTATACGCTGTTGGCCGTCTTCGGTTCAAGTTCCGTTTCGACAATCATCTGGCTATCGAAGATTTTGCGATTGTTTCCTCACGAAAAATGGTCGAATTAAACTTTTACACAATATCGTTATTCAAATACGTAAAAATATCGTCAATATAAGAGTTTTCAAGTATAAATGTTCATAAATTAAGAATAAAAAGTTAATGTTTTTGTATAAAATCGCTTTGAATAAACTAAAATTTGATACAAGGTCGCTTGAAAATCCAACTCAAATGTTTGTCGAAGTGTTGCTGGCCCCCTCTCCTGTATTTATTCTCTCGAAGTAGCTGAAGACGACCAACGTTAAGTAGCGAGTTCGAACGGGAGGTAAAGGCAAAGAAAAGTCGCTTCGGCTCGCCTGGTAATTATGCATACATACGTACACTACAGGACACAAACACGCAGATATATATATACACACACATACACACACGTACAGGTAATAAGTACATGAGTGATAAAAACTGAAAAAAAAACTATTTTAATAAGCTTGCCGAAAGCACAAAAGCGCCGAGGCAGTAGAGGAGAGTTGCGACCAGTATTGTTTTTGTTTTTCTCTTAGGCACGCACCTTTTTTTCCTCCAATTCCCTCCCTCCGAAAAACTGTACGTTAGAACTTTATTATTAAATTTTTTCTCTCGCTCGTGCTTCGTTGCTCAGAAAGAAGTTTTACTGGCGTTTTTCATTCGTCGCGCTGGTTGAGAAAATTTAAACCCTTTTCTTTTTCGTTGCTTCAAAACCTATTGGTTGGTTCGACGAATCGGTGCATATCGCTGCATTGCCAATCATTGTGTCATACGGCAGTTTTTCCAATTATGAAATCTTTTCTTTTAATTTAGTTTGTACCTTGTAATATAATTTTACTCTTAGCTTTATATTTCAAGAATGATTGGAATCCTTGTTATTTACTTTAATACGCATAAATATAAGAAAAATAGCAAGATAATTGTTTGTAAAAAATATCATTGTAAAAATTGATAGCTCATGAAGGATAAACATATACTTGTATAAGTTATGATTCGAAAATACAAGAAATAATAATGAAATTAGTTATTCAATCTATATTCCAATTAAATTTGGAATTCGTTAAGATTAGATAATGATAAAGCTTATTTTCTGTGGATACTCAAAAGTCTGGCTTTTCCGACTTTAAAAGTCACAGAATTTTCACGAGTTCGGAACGACATTACATTTTTTAATGAAGAATTATAGTTTCTTCAACAGTCGGAAGCTTGACTTTTTGAGCTCAACGATAGCAGGTCTTTCATGAACGAAAAGGTTAAAATGAATTCATGATTTGCGATAAAAATTAATAGTAAATTTGAAAATGTGAACTATGTAATCGAAAAGTATGCAATAATAATCGCTGTTAAAGTTGATAATAAATTACTCATGGTTTCAATAATTGACTTCATTTTTTCTCCTAAATTATTTATAACTTGTTTTAAAAATCTTTATTAAAATTTATAATAAACCATGAGTAGTTTATTATTGATTTTTCAAATAATTGTCAATATTTGTTGTATGGTAGCGAATTTACTATTAAATTTTTCAGCAGAATTATATATAATGTATAATGTATTTGTTTTTTTTTCTTTTTTACGCGATATTTTCGCACGACAGAGGCTGTTTTAAGGTACGACTTACGTAACAGAAAAAGTTACTCCTTTAAAAAAAAAAAAAAAAAAAAAAAGAATACAAAACTAATTATACAAAAAGTAATTGAAGTATACATATACACAAGCAAAGATGTGTACGTGTATTGTATTTGTTATGGGCGTGCGACGTCCATTTGATGTCTTTAGCCGAGTGTCCATTTTAGTCGACGAAAATGAAAAAACCACACAACAGAACACACCCACGATAACTTTAAAAAAACACACATGTATTATCGGACCCCGGAGAAAAATCACACGTATAATTATGGCATTTGGATGTGTTGCGAGGTGCGATTACGTGTATTCGAAACAAAATTACTTGAATCTATTTTTCTTGTATACATACGCACAAGGACGAGGAAATACATTTCGAATAACAAAGCGTCAATTTTTCTATTTATACTTTTAAATGCTGATCGGTTAACTGAAGTAAATTTAAACTTGCCTTCAGAGCGCTCCCGCGCTCCTTGATGAACTATATATATTATTGTTTTCATTGCACAATTTTCTAAAATTGGTTTGAGAAATTTAATTTGTTAAGTAAAACTAACTGAACCAATGCCTAATGTTTGTAACTACATTCATAAATTATTCTAGAAATACATTGAGTCAATGCGTTCGACATTATACGTGATTTTTTTCTTTTCCGGGAGTCGACGGATTTCGCGCCGATTTTTAAGATAAAGTGCACGGAAACATTGACGTTATACGGAGCTTTTTGATACGCTACTCAAAACTACGATTTGCATTGTGAGAAAAAAAAAAAATCCTCAACTAGTCAGTACGTTTTTTCAACTACAAATGATTTTTATTTAGCGTTTCAATCGTGTTTTTACTAAAGTGACTATTAGCATAATATACTTAGCAATTGTTTTGAAAACTCAAGCTGTAGCAATTTAAAAATAATACATGAATCTGTATGCCTTGCAGAAAACCTGTATGCTTCAAAGCATTGAAACATTCTGATATTAAAGTAATATACAATAGTAATTGAGAAAGTTGTACGACGAGCTTTAAAATATAACTGAATATATTTGCCAAACCGGAGTTTCGAATTTCTCATTGTGAAAAAATTTAGTTGAAAATTTGCAGATATGTAATGATGATTTATGGCGAATTTAAAATGAAATAATTTGTGATAAGCTGTAAATTTAGATATTTAACAATGAGCACTAGAATTTGCTATTGACTTTTATTACATAGTGCAAACTTATTTGTGAAAGGATGTTACAGTTATCTACGTTTGCGCATTTTAGTTGATGTATCTGTTCAAGGATTCAACGAATTTCATCCCATGCGTTCGTTACTTTTAATCTTTCACTCGTTCACTTGTAGCACACATTCCTCGTGTTCAAAAAAATTCTTTTTATATGACATCAGCATAAGCCCTAATTGCTATTTTGCGAAAAAGTTGATTGCAATCAAATTAATGAAACTTAAAAATTAATCGGTTGGATTGTATTTATTTGCAAACTGCGAGTGTTCTTCTGATTGACAAATAATTAAAAAAATAAACTGTTCGATTTTTTTCGCAAAATATTACAATTCGCTCGTTTGAAAGCAAAAAAAAAATATATATGTATATGCGCACCACTCTGTTGTTCTGATAAAACTCCGACAGTACAAATGCAAACTCGTTCACGTTATTCTTTCTCTTCAGAAAAAAACACACAATGATCGACGCAAAGTATAAAATAATAAAATATATAAAAAATAATAAAAATAATGAAAACGCAAAGCGAAGAAAACACACACTTTTGCGGCACTCTCCTTTCAGATGCACTTACGCGCATTTCGTTAAACCCCGAGGATTCCTCTTGCCAAAGCGACACATTGCGTTATCTATATCTCTTTTCGTTCTCTGTCTCTATTAATCTCCATCTCTCTTCTGTGTCAAAGACTGCGTGTGATTATAATGAGTAATCGGTGCAAGCCGCTTAGGGTCGCGCCAATGTCGTATGTTGTACATTGATTAATAGATGAGTTATTATTGCCGTAACATAATATATACATCCACAAGACGATTACAGCTGATCGACACGTGCAAATTTGTACTGCACCTTGACGAAAAAAATAATAAGTAAACTAATATGTTTTCTTCTTTTGTACGATGGTGCATAATAAGCGATTAAAGGTTCACGCACTTAGGAAAAGGAAGAAGAAGGAGTATTGCGCGAAGGACGACCACGACTATGATAACAACGATGAATATGGTTTTTTTGTAACGGGGGAAGCAAGGGAAAAACACTCCGATCCCAGTGCATCGGGAGAGAACAACGACGAGATCTCCGGAGGAAGCCAAAGATAGCTGAGGGTCTATACATACATATATTCCTTTCCTTATCGCTCGGTGAGAGGAGGCGATATATATAGAGAGAGAACAAGAAAATGGAATGTATGGGAGAGTCGTAGTATATCCGCGCGGCGACCGTCGCCGCTGTCTCCGTTCCTCGAGAGCGATGCCCTCTGATCTAACGTATATACATATTATATATAATACATGCATATACATATATATATAAAATAAAATAAAAAATATCTTGCTACGCTATTTTTCTTAGGCTCCAGAGATAAAGAGAGAGGGGATGAGGATTTTCCGTTCGCTGAAACGTTGAGGCAGATTATACATATATTATAGTGTCCTAAAGCGCGATCGCGCGCAATTAGCCGGATTTTCCATCATATAAAAAAGCGGAGTAACGACGCTTTTGCGCGACAGCGACCGAGGCGTTGAACCGAGCGACGGAGATATAACAGCGGCGGCGTTCGTTAATATATATATAAATATATTTGTGCGATGATCACACGCGGCGACACGGTGTTTATGTATATCGCGTCGTGGACTTCATTTTGTGTCATTTACTCTTAGGAAACTACCGAGTAATTTATATTTGTATGCAGTATAAAAAAAATTACATGTGGAACGGTTGTACCATAAAACAAAAAGAAAAGAAATAAATGATAGACGAAGGCGCGCCCGTGCGCGCAGGTGCGAGTCGTTCGACAGGACACGAGACACTTGACGAATCTGGACAAAGAGAGCTCGACTCGTTTGTTGAGTTGTGCAATGTAAATGTATGAGATGTGGATGCATTAAATAAAAAATCGATTATTTTTAAGATAAAGATATTTCGCCATTTTTATTGATTCGATGCCTGATCCTTTTTTTTTCCATAACAAGTTAATTTGGAAGTGTTTTTGTAATAAAACGTACTTGGTAGAAATTTTTATCAAAAATAGACTTTTATTTAAAAAGAAAGTGTTTATAAATTATCATCAAATGTTTGATTATTTCGAAATTGATATTCTTTTTTTATAAATCTGCCCTCAAGGACACTGATTCCATGTATCGTAATTGCCTGTTTTATGTTTCTATTTCACAGATAAACTTAAATAAACAAAAATATTACATAAGGGCTTATATAAATCATGTTTCATAAAACTTTAATATGAAAAACTATTTACAAGATATTTCTGCAACAGTATATCATTATCACAGTAGTTAAAGGTACTTTTTCACGTACTTTGTACATGTGGAGATTGATTCTGTGAAGTTATCATTACTGAACCACTTTGCTGCCAACCTTCTATCGCTTTATTTACAATCACCTCTGAAGTTTCTTCTGTTATCTGTAAGATATACATATTTTTTATCATTATTATAAGTAATTGCTATTGATAGTTGATTTAAAATATCTATAAAAAACTTACATTATTAATAGTTTCCAAAACTTTATCCAAAGTTTCACACCTCATAATACATCGTCTTATTGTTGTTAACATAATAATAGCTACGAAAATCAAAATTCTGTAGGCTCCGACTGCTATTTTGTCCCATATTCTGTAATTTATTTTATGATTATTTTAAATATTTTCAATTTATGTATTACTAACAATGGATAGAATGATATTCTTTAATTAAAAAAGTATATATACTTAGTTATGGAGCCATCACTTATGGTGCCAGCAAAACATGAATGAAACCATGATTCAAATGGTAATGTGTGTAGTGCTCCTATTGTCATCAAATGGTTGTAAAGCTCTTTGTCTTCTTTCTCCAACATTGAACAGGTACACTCTTGCAGTCGTCCAATTTCACTGCTAAACTTCTGCACCTGGTCCAAGAAGCCACTAAGAATCCAATAGACATCAACAAGTTTATCTTGTTCTTGATTGGTCTCACTGATATTCCAAAGACTTTCTGCCATTCTATGCATTGCTCTAAAAAATAAATGTACAAAATCCATGAAAAACAATACAAATAATATACATGTATATATAAATAAATGAATATAAAAAAAAAAAAAAAAAAAAAAAAAAAAACAATCACCTTAACAATTGGGTTTCCAGTTGTGAACAAATGTCAATTTTTGCCCTCCTTGTCCTCAAAAGCCACATCATCAGGAACATTTGATGAGGTTTTGTAGTATCATTTGTCATTTTTGCATTCCTCAAAGCTCTCTTAAGATCATTGAACTCGGCAGTGCGCTGCCCCATGACAAAATCATGACTTTCCTCATAAACTGGAATGACACCAAGCAATATCTTCCAGAGTAGATTCCTGTATATCGCTGGTACAGTAAACCTCAAGCAGAATTGTTTCAATTTTGCCTTGTCGAATGGTCTATCTCGAAGAAGCATTTCCAGGGACTTCTTCTCTTCGACACTTCGAAAGCCCACCTTATCAAAAAATACATTCACTTTATTCATTAAATATCTAACTGTATAGTTTACGTAAACAACATCCAACCTAATAGCAAGATTTCTCAAGAAAAAGTTTAAAGAACGAATCAACACCTAACCCTTCTTCAGAGTTTTCCGACCCACACCCAAATCCACACTAACAAGTATAAACATCTTCGTCCTTACCTTTTCATAATACGACGAGCGAAAATTCCTCTCGTCGATCATTTTCACCTCTTCTTTGGAGCTCTTCTAATAGTTGGTTACGATTATAAATATACAGACTCCCTGTGCAGCCGCATTATACGGGCCGGATACCACTTCCAACTCTTGGCAACTCGTACGGACGGCAGTCTGCTACTTATTAGTTCAGACACAGCCACACAGCTGAGTGACCTTCAAACATTCGGGGCTCGCGACTCGCGAGTCCCGTGTGGGGGAGTAGAGCGAACACCGCTGTTGCTGATTTTAAACTGTTGAGAGTTGAGACTTGCAGTTGCAGAACGAGCGAGAGAACATTACGAGCAGTGCTGACGCCTCGATGGGGCGTACAGAACTATAAGTAATTATCAGCTATGCGTGAGTTTAAATTTCCGAGAAGTTTTAAAGGAGACTGTAGTAAATTCGATGGGTCCTACCCCAAAAATTTGAAAAAGATAAAATAAAATTATCATAGCAGAATATATGGATTCAATAGTATAGTTTTATTACAAATAGCACCGATTGATATAATACTTAACAAGGTATATTTCATAAAACCAAATAACTATAGAGGAAAAGTTGCTACAAGGTTTGTATGATATATTCAATAACGCTTATTTTACTCATTCATCTTTGATAAATTTGATTAGTTTCGCTTTTATTTGATGCGATTAAAATATAAATGCGATTTAAATATAGTTCGGCTTTTTATAAACTGTTGAAAAATATAAGAAAACTGTAACGAATAAAGCTTAATTAATTTATTATAACCTCTTCCCACGATTCACATATAATTTTAATTCTAATTGTGACGTTATCTTATACCTATATAAGTAACAAATATCGTATTGATTAAATTCCTCAGGTGAAATACTGCAAGAATGTACTTATAATTTAATTATATTACTAATTACTCGAAAAGAAACAAAATTTGCAAGCTTACTAAAAGAAATCGTATGGGAAGAGGTTAAACATGTAAACATGTACATTCTTTCAATATAGTTGCATTACCAAGTGCACGAGATATGCCATTTTCTAGAAAATAAGTAATAAAAAACGAAAAAAATTCTGCGCAATGGAATAAACAATCTACCTAACAAAATCACACTGAACAAATTTTGTCACCGTTTTTACGAGTAAGTCAGATATGCCAAATGATGTACATAATCACTTCCGAGGTTATGTGTATTGTTGTTTATGTCTGTTGAGAAACTCTTCTTCTTTTCCTTCTTATTCTGTCCTTTTGGTTGGCACTACGCAATAGTCTTCCATTTCTATTCTCTACGCTGTACATACTATTGGGGAGAACGCTTATCCATTTCGGGACATCTGCTTTACCGACACACAGTGTACGTTTTTTTTTTATTTTTTTTTGTGTAAGCAAGTTAAAGTATACGATTCGAAATGAAAATGGTGGTTATTTTCTTAAAAAATCGCATAAGGCGGTTATCGAGGAAGCTCTTTCAGAATCTGGCATTGATTTTGCATAAAAGTTCTATTTTTTTATTTTGTTTCTTTTTAAGGCTGATTTTTTTCGTCTTTTTTTTTTAATCGATTATTTTGTTGTTTCTACTTTTAAATAATCATATCATATGATCACCGGGATCGTGGTCTTAATGTCTAAATTTTCTGAAACCATGGTTCAGAAAGCTTTTATTGGCTTTGGTTTTTGCAAAATGGCCATTTTTATACTTACAACAGTGTAATACAAAATTTCGTAATATTTTTACTCGAATATTTCAGAATTTTTTCGACCATTTTTACTTTTTTTAAAAATGGTTGATTTGATTGTTTTAATATTCAAATCATGAAATATATAATTTAAACTATATTTTTATAATTTTAGAGTATATTAAAAATGATATATTTTTAAAAATATCAACAGGTTCAAAGATGGATTTATTAGAAGAATATATCAAAGTAGGAAATTTAAAAGATATTCAAACTCTCATATTAAAAGAAGATTTGAAGCTTGATACTGGATGGAAGACTTATGATCTTTTGAAGAAATCATTAGTTTTCAAGCAGCAAGAAATAGCCAAATACTTCATTGAAAATAATTTTCAAGTTAATGGAAATCCAGCATATCACAGAGACCAAACACCATTGCATTTAGCAGTGAAATTGGGTTGGAAAGATATTGTAATACTTCTATTGCACAAAGGAGCTTCTGTTGAGATTATAGACATAGGAACTCAAATGACTCCCATACAGCTTTCATTTCTATTGAAAAAATATGAATTAACAGATTTATTGCTACCCTATGATAAATGTCGAAAAATTTGTAGTGGTGACAACTCAGATGTAAGTCATTTTCACATTGCCTGTGCTAGAAACTGTATTGATATAGTAAAAAAGTATTTACAATTAGGACAATCTGAGAATAGTGCTGTAGGTGATACCCATATGATTTGGCCTGGATATACGCCACTGCACTTTGCTGTTGAATTCCAAAGTAAAGAGACAGTTGAGATGCTTTTAAAAAGTGGTGCCAAAATTACCATAAAAGATGTGAGGGGATATACTGCTTTACACTTGGCTGTAGAATATTATAATGAATTAATAGTTGATCTGATATTATCAGAACATATGTATATGTGCATTAATCCTGTGAATTCAAATAATTTGTCACATTTTCATATAGCCTGTACAAGAAACAATCCAAATGTTATCCGTGGATTTTTGGAGTGTGGGGCAGACATAAACTTAAAAGTTCATTCTGGGCTTTGGGAAAATTGTTCTGCATTGCAGTTGGCAGTCAAATACGTACGTACAGATGTGGTAAAATTATTATTACCTCACACCACTATTCAGGAAGGAGACTTATATGACCTCCTATTTGACGCGCACAGAACAGGAAATTCCGAAATTATTAATTTAATAACATCGAAAATTAAGTGTAATACATCTACTACAGGTTACGAGACAGTTATACCACCTCTTTGTAAAGCCTGCATGAATCTCGAAGTGGACGAAATTAAATCATTGATATCTTTAGGTGCTAATGACCAATTACCTCTGGAGTCACCAGTTTTTCCGAGAGCTACTCCTCTGCACATAGTCATCGAAAGTAATGAAAATAAGAGCATTACACGTGAAATCGTTGATTTACTTGTGGAAAGTGGAGTTGACGTGACAGCGACTGACGCCCGAGGCTGGACTCCAATACACGTCGCCATTAGGAAGAATTTTTCTATGTTAAAAACTCTTTTTAGAAACTACTCGAATTTCGAAAGTAATTTATCAGATCCAGAGGGCCTGTCACTTTTTCATATCGCCTGTGCTGCTGACATCAGAGAAGCGGTTAAATGGTTTCTGGACGATGTCGGCGTGGACATTAACGCTGTCGTGAGCAAGGACTCGATCAAGTACTCCGGTTTCACCCCCTTACATATGGCAAGTTATTATAGGAAGACAGAACTAGTTTGCGAGCTCTTGAGTCGGGGTGCTGACATTACAATAAAAAATGGACAAGGAATAACAGCGCTTGATCTCTCCTTTCAGTCTTGGGACAGTTACCGCCATATCGACCACGATCATAACGATGTTATGTGGTGCCTCATAAATCTTCACAAAGAACAGGATCTAATTTCTTTCGGCAGCCAAGGATTTAACGTCCTGCACGCCGCATGCATCATCAGCGACGAGGACACAGTCGACCGTTGCTGCGCGAGCAGTCAACTGGCGAACGTCATCAACTCGTACACTCCCACCACGTATGCGCGGTGGTCGGGCTTCACACCGTTACACTTCGCCATGCTATATAGCAGTAGCACCTGCTGCAGTAACATTATTAAAAAGCTATTGGACCACGGCGCCTGTCCCTCGGCACGTAACGCTGAAGGTGACTCCCCGCTGGACATGGTCGTAGATCGCATAAGAAGCAGATGTTTAGACTGGGATTATGGATACCTTATGATAGCGGAGGTTGACTACAGGCTGATCTTGCTCGAGGAAAATACCTTCGGCAGCAGCGGCTTTTCCCATTTTCACATCGCGAGTATGCTTGGCGTTATATGGATCGTCAGGTGGTACCTCGACCATGGCTGCGATCCCAATAACCACCGAATTTTGACACAGATATCCCTTGGCGAGGATGCATCGTGGGCCCATGCGACGTGTCTTCACTTAGCAGTACGCAACGGTCACCGCGACGTGGTGCTACTGCTCCTAGAGCGCGGTGCTGACCCTAACGCGCGAGACGTGCTGCTACGCACTCCGCTACACGGAGTGCTGACCGACCACGACGGAATAATAATGGAGTTGACGAATCATGGTGCTAACATCAATGCGCGCGATTATAAAGGTATGACGCCACTGCACGCGTTCTGTGCGAATGATCAAGATCCTTTGGATCAGGGAATATTACCAATGCCGGTAGGGAAGTTATTTCTCATGGCCGGTGCTGACGTTACTCTCGCGAACAATGATGGTGAGACCGTCCTGGACCACTTATTGCGGGTCAATGTTCGGGGGAATCGGCATTTGATATGTACGTTGACTAAACACGTGCTGTCTCTTTGCGAGCTGGGCTACGATTTATACAACGAGACCTACGTCAAGAATGCTCTGGAGCTCAACGTCGTTGACGAAGCGGAGCACAGGCGCCAATGCAGGGCTGAACTCGAGCAAATGCATCACGTGCGCCTCGACCTGAGAACGACGCTGCGCGACGCTATTTCCGTCCGATCCAGAAGAAGGCTCCAATTGCTCGGAGGGAACACGATCTTACGGAAGACCGTCACCACGGCGGATTTCAATAATACTTATCCCATTTATGGTTATTTGGCCCGATTGCAGTGGCGTAAGGCGGTAAAAAGATGCGCGCTCATCGAGACCGCAGTCGACGCCCTGAGGACACTCTTCATGGCGCAATGTCCCCTGCTGCTCGACGAAGTCGCAGAGATGATACTGGAATACCTCGACAACGAGACTCTCGAGAATGTTATTCAGGCAACGGATATGTGATGATCGACGTTGGCTAGCTTGAGGTATTTAGTCTCTGGAATCTCTCACACTGCGTGGTCAAAAAGATATTATTGGCTGGGCATTCCGTTATTCAGTTTTTTATATAATTTATAGTTCTTCAAGCTATACACTCTGTATGAGATTCCGGGCGCCATTCCCTTGGGCTTTCAAAATTGTTAATCTTCAACAATTTGATTTTCCTTGCATCGAATTGCTTACAATCCTTTATATTTAAAAATTATTGATATTATCAACTATACTTTGAGTACCTATTTAATTAAATATTGTAAACCTACGAAAGAAATACTATATAGTTTTCTAATGGAAATGGTTGTTGGGAATAAATTGCGTGTAATATAATTGCTATATCTTATTTTTTTTATTAATATTTTCTCTATAATGTTAATTAAATAACGAAATACAGTAAGATGAGAAGTTAAAGCAAGTGGGATCGTAATAAATTTTAAACGGTAATACCTACGCTTTGGTGCCAAATGTTAAAATAAATGTACAAAATGTAAAACTTTTATTTAATAAAACGTTGATAATCAAACACGCAGAGACCCTTTTCCTTTATCGCCGTAGCGATCGACGCCATGCAGCCAGTCCAAAATCAATATAATAACGTTATGGTTTTGTAAAAGTACCTATGTAATACAGCGCCCAGCTAATGGGCATCTACTTAGCCGCCGTAGTTCGAGAATTCGAGCGCGCGGGGGTGTATTGTTGAGCTGCTTGCTGTGTCGCCTGGCAACCGGCTGCGACAGTGCACGACGGTATATACATGTAAGTAAGTACAGAGCACGCGCGCGACCAACAGAGACAGAGAGGAGATGCGCCGGAAAAGATGCTGTTCACGTACCTTGGCTCGATCTTGCCCCCGCACGTGAGTATAGTCGTGAAAATTTTTGTCAAGTCGAGAGCGACGGTATACGTGGAATTTTAGGTGCTGCGATGGGGTCAATAACCTTTAAAAAAGAGATTAAGGGAGTACTGGCTATAAAACGAAAGTAGCGACAAGTTGTTCAAAATTTGATAATCATTAAATATGATAAATGTGCTGTGCCAATTTACAATTATTACTATTTGAATTAACTAGTTTTATAATTTGAATTTAATATTAGATAAACAACTTATACGTATACAGTCATACCAAAAAGTGAAAAAAATGAGCATTCAAATGTTTTCAAGTCGGTGTAAAATCTTCTTCACAGTTATCAAAAACATTGTACATACTTAATTGTTTACGATTATGGTAGTGCGTTCTGGGAATTGCGGTTACTGAAGAGCTTTATAAGAACTGATGCAGTAAAACAATAACGCAACAATATATTGTTTGTTATCTGAATCTATAACGTTTTGCAGACCACATGTTATCGAACTAATGATAACTAGTTCCTATTAAGATTTTAAACAAAAAGGTATAAATAATAAATATAAAGCCACTGGATTTTCTTACTGCAAAAGGACTACGAAAACCGAGTGGTGTCGATCGCCTGGTCACCGAACAACTTGAAACTCGCAGTCGCCTCGACCGATCGCGCGATCTACCTCTTCGATGATAAGGGCGTCAAGAAGGACCGTTTCTCCACGAAACCCGTCGA